>DF239370.1:177714-242820 GCA_000507305.1 Breviolum minutum Mf 1.05b.01
CTTCTTCTTCTTCTTCTTCTTCTTCTTCTTCTTCTTCTTCTTCTTCTTCACTACGGTATTCTCATTTTGTCTCTATGCACTTCTGTGCCAGGTGCTCTTGAAGCTCAAGCATGTGTACATCGAAAGACTACTGACTACTGAGATCTAATGAGCTTTCCTGCCTCGTCGGCATCACGAAACATCACAAGCGTGGCGTTCCGTTCCTTCATGCTGGTACTCACGAGTTCATCATCTGGACATCCATCCTCGTCGTTGTCCAAATATTCAGCAACAATGGCAGCTGAATGATTTAGGGCCGCATCTGGAACCCCCTCAACGGCCAGGATGACAAGACCAAAAACAAGCATGCTTTTTGTGAAGTTTGCAGCGACTGCATCCATGCTCAGATTCTCTGTGCCCAAGATATCAAAGGTAGGAGTCTTGCAAGTGCTTCCCTCTCGCATGTCAGATGACCTGCAATCCAGCCAACTTGCATGATCAACTTGCACGCACAATCACTGCACTCTTCTGGTCTCACTCCGGGCGTAGGAACCACTACACTACGTACAAGTTTGTAAATTTGGATGAAAGAAACAGAACATCCTACATGGATCATCATGGATCTACATGGTACGTTGCGCGGGGCATCATTGTTCAACATACAAGCTCTACGACAGCACAGTACGAGCTACGGATACCCTGACAAATGCCTTGCTGGAGCCGTCGCTGCTTGTTCTGCCAGGAGGAAGATTGGCTGAAAGATAAGCACAGCAAGGATCACCGAAATTCGCCTCATTGCATCTTGAACCTCAGTCACAGCCGCAAGTCTGGGGCAGAACAAACACCGAGGGAACCACCATGATTATGACAACCACGACCACGACCCACGACCCACAACCCACAACCCGCATCACACAAAATAGCAGCAACAGCAACAGCAACAGCAACAGCAACGACAACAACAACAACAACAACACCTACTACTCCCATTGCTATTGCTGCTGCTTCTCCTACTTCTACCACTACTGCCCCCACGACCATTACCACTGCCACTACTACAACCGCCACTACTACTCCGAGTACTACATCATGGCTGCCACCCGCCTTGTAGCCCAGCTAAAGTTTCATGATAATCAAGAAGATGATGGTGACGATGATGACAAAGATGATGAAGATGACGATGACAAAGATGATGAAGATGACGATGACAGTGACGACGGTGATGATGATGATGACAAAGATGATGAAGATGACGATGACAAAGATGATGAAGATGACGATGACAGTGACGACGGTGATGATGATGTATAATGATGATGATGACAAAGACAAAGATGATGAAGATGACGATGACAGTGAGGTGATGATAATGATATATAATGATGACGATGACAAAGATGATGAAGATGACGATGACAGTGACGATGGTGATAATGATATATAATATAATGATGATGATGATGATGACAAAAATGATAAAGATGGCTATGACAGTGACGATGGTGATGATGATGATGATGATGAGGAGGAGGATAATGAGGATGATAACGATGATACTGATGCTGTTGATGACACTGATGACGATGATGAGGAGGACAAAGATGATGATGATGATGATGATGATGATGATGACGATGACAATGACAAAGATGATGAAGATGACGATGACAGTGACGATGATGATGATGATGATGAGGATAATGAGGATGATAACGATGATAATGATGCTGTTGATGACACTGATGACGATGATGAGGAGGACAACGATGATGATGATGACGATGACAATGACAAAGATGATGAAGATGACGATGACAGTGACGATGACGATGATGATGATGATGATGATGATGATGATGATGATGATGATGATGATGATGACGATGACGATGACCGTGACGATGATGATCATGATGATGATGATGATGATGATGATGATGATGATGATGATGATGATGATGATGACGATGACGATGACGATGACGATGCGGATTGATGGTGGCGATGAGGATTGATGATAATATGAATCATCTGGTACTTTTTTCTGGAACTTGAACCAAATGGGAGCCCAGCTGAAGTCGGATCGCAATGCGCAAGACGACCGAGCACTTGGGCCAAGCTGATTAATCCAAGACCATGGAAGCAAAAGGTCACTTCATGGAAGTCATGGTTGCCAGCAGAGGTGACAGATATCGACTTGCACATTAGGTATCATTGCTGGGAAAATAACAGAACATGAATTCTAGAGGTCGTGGCAGCGGCCTCAATGTGTGGCATACAACTGTCTTACTGTCATTTACAGCTGTAGCCTCTTCTAGACTTCGAGGTCTACAATTCCTGAACAAGCACACTACAAACCCGCCGCGACGCACGGCCTCAGACGCGAAGTACTTCACCTGGGCTTGACATCAAGAAAAAAACGAAACAGCACATGGCACATGGCACAAGGAAAGCAAAACCTGACTGAGCAAGTTGAATGTCACACAGAATACGACACTGCTTGAGGCTGCCATCAGCGCACATGAGCGGCCCCTTTTTTGTCAGCACAATGACAAAGAGGTTGGATCCAGCACTGTCCTTTGCTCATACAGAATTGCGGTCAATCTGTTCAAGGCATTCTCTACCGCGAGTCGCAGAGATTTCGACCCCTTCGCTGACCTGCTACAAATCTGAATTGGGGTAGGGTCAACAGCTCAGCAACTTTCAGTCGCGCATCACCACATCTTCCTCCACTGAGACCAGTTTGGTGATCTCCTGCAAAAATCACTACATCACCCCCCTCCAAAAAATTACGTGTGATCTCCAAATTCATCCTCAAATCAAGCAATGTTGTCCGAAACACTGCCCACCTGCTTCAAGATTGGAGTGGTGCCAATTGGGAAGGCGGCATGCTGAGCCTTGAATTTTCGCTCATTGGGTTTCTCATAGTTGCGCAAAATGGTGCCACCAGCATCCTTCGTAATCACACAGACCTTGGGCCGGCTTGGGAGAAACACAGGACGTGCAAAATAATACAGTATCTAAAAATATATACCTGCATCATGCCTACTATACATTATAAGTAGGTTCCACAATTCGGTAGACATTGAAGAAGAAACCGAGTTTATGGTGGATATAGCCCCAAAAAAAACTGCCGGACACCTTCATATGTTTCCACAGATTCGGCATATCGTCATGCTTCTACGTTTCTACGGCTTGATACCAAGTTGCATCCACATTGCCACCTGAGCAATTTCAAGAAATCCAAATAAACATGATTGTGGGCATGAGATCAAGGCAGCTACTCACACGTTGTGGGTAAAAATGTCACAGGATTCATGGAGCCTTTGAAATGCGGGTCATTTGGGTCAGTCTAGAAGGGCAAAAAACAGAGAGCTTGCCTGACCCCAGGTCGTTGAAGATTCCCGCTCGAATTGCTTTGGCCACCAACTTCTTGCCTTCTTCAATGCTCATGTTCCTGAGAAGCCGGCTGCCTGCGTTAGCCCTATCAGGGTTTGAACTCACTGACCATCTATCCTCACGGAGCAGTCAACTGATGTTGCAGCTGGGGAACTCATTGTATTCAGCTTCCATGATTGCCATGGCGGCCAAAGAACCACTTCCCATGGTGGTGAAAGGAAGCTTGTCTGTAGAGCCATGCGGGTAGATTTGGTACAGGTGCGGGCCAGTCACATCCACACCTCACAGAATTTGGTGGCAATCAGGGAAAGGTTCTCACAAGCACGAATTTGTCTTGCGTCTGGATCATCACTCCTAGGCATACTGTCATACTTTCTCTCTCTCTCTCTCTCTCTGTGTCTCTGTCGGGCTTCATACTGTCATACGTCATCTATTCAAATCATGATAATCATGTAAATATAACTAGATATATAAAGATTGTTAAAGATGTATACAGTCTACATATACGTCGATACCCCACCTCCCAGCACCAGGGCGCAGCCAATGTATCCTGAAGAGCAGGTCAGGAATTACTTTGATTCTGCAATCCTTTCAGGATCCTTCATGCAGTTCTAGGTGCCATCATCTGCCATCGATTTTCAGCATTTGTTTGTAGTCATTCTGTTGGTTCTTTTTCATTCAAGTACCGTGCATCGACCTGTCCTTGGTACTTGAACAGCATGGAGCTCAATCGCCGCACCACGGTGCACACTCGAGGCTGGGTACCAGTGGCCATTCGCAATAGCTCCATCTGAGATTCCATCATCTCAGTGGTGTGCCTTTAATGTGGGACAGTGAGATGCTGATGACTGGTGAATTGTGAAGCTTGGACATATAGTCCCACCAGCATCCGTACACGCTCCCTACACGTTTCCTCCACATCCTAAAAGCCTATGAGCCTATGAGCCTATGAGCCCGCCAGCGGACTTCAATGGAGGACAAGGTGCTGCAAGTCCGCAGCCGTGCCAGCCCCTGCGCAAAAGACATTCTTGGAGATGTAATGCAACTTCTCGCAGTTCCTGACAGGCAGAGTTGGCTCCCAGAAAAGAAATTGAAACGCGACATCTTTGGACCATGGTAGGGGGAAACAAAACGGTGCTAAATTTCAAGTAAAGCTTCTTATCTGCGACCATTGGCCCCTCTGTGGCACGAGTGTCAGCAGCAAGGAGCACGGCATCCTTGAGCTGAATGCCACAAATTGTGGTTCCCGACTTCATGGCTGTGGGTGGTTTGATAGCCGCCTGAAACACGTGGCATAGCGGCATAAGATGGCATGACTATGTGTTTCTTCAGGAGTTTTCTATTACTCCATGCTTTGCGACAAACATGGGATGAAAAATACCTGGCCGAAGTTGCTTCCTGTCTGAAAGCCTATGCAGTTGGCTTTCTATGGTTCAGCTCGCTAGGCCCCGCCACCTGTGCCGCAAGATAGGCATTCCTTTTGCAGTTTTCGAAGCCTCACAAGGCTTGGCAGGAAGGGAATGCTCACAAAACCCAACACCTGACAAGATCATGACATAGCATAAGACTATTGATCTTAGGAGCATGGACTGTGCTCTGCCATCCAAACTCCCACTTCTGAAAAATGCAAAATGCTGAAGCATGCCAAGCAGCTGAATCCTCCTCGATGAGACTGCAACACCTCGAGATAATCCTGAAGCCACATCTATCGTAATTCCATGTGCGTTCATGTTCTGTAGTTGGCCATCGTGATATGCAGGTCTTGTCCTGACTCTTTAGCATATCCTTCCCCCATCCTATTTCCCCCCCCCATCCTGACATCCTAACTCCCTAGCTGGTCCTGGGGCTCCTCAACTGCCACCATGACGTGCTAGGCTGCTAGGATGGAAGGTAAGTCGGTGACGCACTTCGGAAACACCACCAGTGCTTGAGCCCGGAGGTCTTGTGGCCAGATGGACAAACGAAAATAACGAAATCATACGAAATCAAATCAGAAGCAACAGGTAGATCTTTACAAGATAGCTTCAAGTTAAATCGTTGGGATGTTGCTCATGGATAGACAAGAATTCTTGACATTGCCAACTCCAAGTTGTACGATTGACATGGCCCCCAAAAAAAGGGCAGCCTGCACTTCCCAAACACAACAGCGTAAAACGCTGCCAGGACATGGAAATCTGACCGAAAAAGATCGAAAAAGGATGAAAAAGGGTCGTTCGAATACATCTGACAAGTGGCCGAGATCTTCTTTCGGGACAAGGATGCTCCCTCCTGACAATCAGCGCACTATCCAGCGTGCTGCGTTGCGGAGCACAGTTCGCACTTCCCCCATTGCTCTGATCAAATTGATCAACAATTAATTGCCCTACAACCAGTTTTGTAGATTTTTTGTGGAAGATCCGAGCTGCCCTCAACATGGTACATTTCAATTGTCCTTGCCAGACTTGCTAAAGACAAGCTCGTTCCAAGTGTTCTGCAGCCTGTGCATCCATAGCTCGGCGCAGGGATACAGAAGTGACACATCTTGGAGCCGGTGGAGCAATATTGGGCACCCTGACAGCTCTTTGTTGCATTGAGGGCTCTGGATGAACTTCAAGACCTTGTCCAAAAGGTCCATACAACGACCACCTCCAAGATTTTGCAGCGAATCGAATAGGCAATAGACTATAGCCTTATACCGTACTTAGACCGCTTATACTCCGCTTATACTTAGCAGTCAGAGCCACTAACATTTCAAGGGCAAGGAATTGACCTGATCTCACCAGACTTTACCTCTTGGGCCCAAAGCCCACTACATGTGTGTCCTGTATGGATTGGCTTAGTGGACCAAAAGAACTGCAACCCGCTACCCCAACACACGTTGTGACAAAAAAATGCACAGCCTTGGGTGATGTGGCCCCAGAAGTGGGACACTTCGTCTGTCCTCAGTGAAAAGATGGAAATGGAATGAAATGGATCTGTCTGTTGCTTCTTCTGGAGGTTAACTGAAGTGTGCTAATTGCATCTTTTGATTCTGTTTACTACTCTCAGCGATCTTGAACCCCCTTTTTGAACACTGAAAAATGGGGTTCATGGAATCGGTTTGCCCAACAAATACAGACACTGTGGAGTACCCAACGCCTCTTGGCCGAACCCACGCTGCAAGTGGTGGTTCTAACAGCTGCTGCTTGAACGATTCCACCTGCCACAGTTAAAGCTGAGATAATGTTAAACATTTCCAAAGAGTTCCAGTCCAGCACAAGGGGCATATATCATTCAGCTTCCTTGAGTGCCCTGAAGAGTTTAGACTCCTCCATGAATGCTATATCATATGAAGATATATGCTGGTTTATGCAACAGAGACGATCACGGTGAGCCAAGCGAGAATTCCATGCTCAATCGCACCTGTCTCTGAAAGCCAGCATCTGTCCTCAAAAAAACTTCCACTGACTAAAATCACGAAGGATCTAAATCTAAAGGATGTTATAAGCAAAAGCTGGTTGGTCTACGAGTCTACGCCATTTGGGCAGCAATAGCCCACCCACATTCCAGCATGTTCACCCTACGTTACGCTGGTCTGATAAGAGACAAGGATATGTTGCAGAACAGTCACTGGTTGGTTATGGTTAGTTTTAGAACCAGGACAGCTACTGGAACCAATGACGACGACCTTCCACCAAACGGAATTTGCAAAGAAAGCTTCAAAAGAATGAAAGGTGGGCTGATTGATGCCGCATACTGGGCCGCTGGCAGTTCATTTAAGATCTTAGGCATTGTGCTGGTCAACAAGCCTGCGGCAAGTAGAAATCAACTGCCCACATGAAACAAGCCTGATCTGCACACTGAAATTCCGGCTAAAGCATTCTCAAATTTCTGTCCCTTCTCTGGGATATGCTACAACTGTCGTGATGAAATACATCCAACTTTGCCCGGCCTTCAATTGCAGCTTCCGCCTCATCCGCATTGACCTTGGTGCCCTGCACCACCACGCGCCTGGGTGAGCAGTTGAAAGTGACATGAAGCAGCTATCTCATAGTTGCACTACAAATGCCCAAGATTTTTTACCTAAGAGTTGGAGGGATATTGGCCCTACCTTTGGTCTTAAAACATCTTAAATCTAGGATGGTATAGGATGGTCGAACTGCATTGCTTCCATTTCTGAGGGCATGGCATCAAGAGGACATTGGAGATAGAACTCATGCCGCCTCCGACCTCCAGGAAACGATTGTCATCAGTGAAGCCAGGGCAAGAACCAAACAGAAATACTTGCAGAAAAGATATAAAAGATAAAAGATTAAAACGGAAGTTTTCTGAGGGGCTGTGCTATTTACTGATTTTTCATGAACTGCAACTCCACAGGCCATGAAAGAAACATGCGTAGATATTCATTTGTCTATACATGATTATACATATATCATAAATTATACACATGTATGTAATTACAACCTGTAGGTTCTGAAATTTTCGGAACTCACTTGTGCAAAATGCAAGCGTTTGTTGTGATTTTCGCACTCTTTGATGATTTTTGTGAAAACTTCGAGATTAAGATCTTGGCAACATAACCTGAGCATAGCAGCTTGAAAGCAGACAGGCAGCAAATTTGGTATTGCTGTGCCGCGCAAGGAATCATGCAGTGTGCGGTTTCACTGGGCCATGTACCAAGCTGTTGCTGAGTTCGCAAGTTGTCAAAGGCTGCAGTTCCGAGCAAAGACGAAGCAATGCTGAGGATACAACCTGAGTCATAACGGACACCTCCAAGTAATGCTCGCGGCCAGAATGGACTTTGAAGCCAAAAAGCCTATCAATTCATTCTATCACACTGTTGCATGTCGCTTTCTATTGATTGTACGTAAGTATGTACAATCATTCTTTAGTATCCCTAGCCAACCTCCAAAAGACTTTGAGCAACATAGCTAAGGGATGATGGGGGACTATGTTCCTGGGCAAAATGGGCACCGCACGGCTCGGTATATCACTCACCTTCCGCCAAAATTTGACTCAACTTGGCTCTGGTGTTGGGCATCTGCATTCCATCAGTAAGGACGGCACGCCGTAGAGAAGGCTAACCACTGCTACCTGCAAATAGACAGGCAGGTAGCTTTAGAAATTTCATGTAGGTATGAAGCCTGGAAATAACTTTGCCTGTTGGTCCATAACCCCAAAAAAGATCATGTTCAATGCCGGGGAAAAAACACAGTGCCACCATAAGCTTCTGACATCATTTGGATCCCCGGGGCGAGGATTTGGAGAACGCACCTCCACAGGCCTCGTTTGCAGATTTTGAGCTGCTGTAGATCAAACAACGGGCGAATGCAAAGGCAGATCCATGCGGTTGCATGAAACACCAACATCATGAAACATCCTCCAATGTCAGTTGCTCTCACTACGGCATTTTGATACATTTTGCTGCTAACGCTTCAGATTGGACTGAAGCGGTTCCATCCCAGGACTAGAATTTACTTCGATCAAGGGCATGCCATTTCCATACTGTGGAAACCGGCCTCTTCACCTGGACAACCGGCATCACTTCCTCCACGGCCGCGTTTTTCCCAGCAGGCCTGACACATTGTCTGATATTGTCTCTGTAAGGGAGTACTTGTTCTCAGATCCCACAGCTTTTGTCGCGGTCAAGGCCTTGGAGTCACCCAAGTGGGTCGCTTCACCAAAGATGCAATCTCGCGCCTCAGTTCAGGGGTCGTATCCTATCAGGCGCTCATTCCTAAAACCAGATGATCACAAGAACAACTTGATTGGGGCTTGTGGTGCCTCTTTCCGAGAATTGTCGAAGCCACACTGTTGTTCAGTGCTTCCCCAAATAAGGAACGCAGGACCCCAAGGACCTGGCAAAGAGTCTGTAGACTGCAGGTCAGCCACGTTCCCAATAGCCAAGGCCTTAGCCCCACCAAGGGTGACTGTTGCAAACCCTGCACACATCTCAGCCAGGTGCTGTCATCTGCAGCTGTCTGGACCTGAAACCAGCACTCTTTTGAAGCATCTCTGAATCTGCTATCCTTCCTTATCCTCTTCAATGTGACACAGAAAAACATCATAATACTGAAGAGATGAGTTGGATTGAGGCAAACCATGTATTTTCAACTTGGCATCAGCCCCAGACAGCACCAACTCTCCGACAGTTCGGACGGCTTTTTCAAGGCCTAAAGAATCAAAAAGCATGTGCACAAACACTCAAAGACTTCGGAAGACCCTGAATCACTGAATGTTGAACATCTGAATCTGAAGTAGACTAAATATTGTGTGCACCGGGGCATTGCCTGCATCGATAGTATTCCCATCTAAACACCACGAAGGAAATGCGGGCGTGGCTTCAGCTCTTTTTTTGGCTGTGAGTTCGCCAATCTTGGCATTCAATGCTCCGGGGCTCTGGCTAAGCTGTTTCACCGCTTCCATACCTGGACCGACAAGCCATTGTGGATAAGTTGGATGCAACAGCACCTTGACTCTTGACCAAAAAGCACCTTTTTCTTTAGGTATATACATTTGAGTGGCTGTCAAAACCTCTGTTCACTCCTGAGGCCATCCAACATTTGAGATTTCCCTTCGCTTTTTCAACTATCGGGGTTTTGGGGATGATGGGGTATCGCTCTGGAATTCTTCGTCTGGAATTCTTGGCTTTCTTGTCTGCGATCAGAATTGAGAAAAAGAAAGGTATCGCTCTTGAGATTTCCCATCGCTTTACTGGGTTTTGGCATCTCAAGACTGGTGACATAATGAATTCAACATCGGAGGTTTTAACGGATGCTCATTTGAAGAATGAAGAAAAGAAGAGATATGCAGTGGTCCCCAGCTCAGATCTTATCTCACTGTCCGTATGTCTTGGGCTCATCTACCCTCGGGACTGATGATAATCTTACATTAAATTGCGTAAAATGGCAGGTGCGACAGGGATTCAAATCCCTGCCTCTAGAAACATCAAACAGTAGCCCTAAGGCAGGCAACATTCCTGTAACAGGCTCAGGATCTGTTCCTGTCCTCTGATCACATGCTGCTTCATTGTTGCAATGACTCCATGTTAGTCAAGACACTCTCTTCATTGGAGAAGCGGTTCCGCACTAGAAGACGTTCCTCAGTGCAAAAAGGTGGAGGAGCACAACCTATTAGATGAAGCGAAGCCCTTCGGCGCATCTGTGATCAATCCATCTTCCTGCAATCAAGGTATTGTCTTCAAGTCGTCTCAAAGAAGTGGCGAGATGACAAAGCACATACCCAAGCTCGGCACCATGTCTTGGGAGGCATAACTGGAGGGCATGCCACCATGTGTCATGAGTTCCTGCCGTGGGGGATCACTCCGTTACCTCCAGGCTAGATGATGGTGTGACAATTTTTAAGTGCTAATTCCCAATATGTGACTTGGACCATGATGATGAAAGCCAAGGAGGCTACTCAAACATGAAGGAAAAACTCAATATCTACCTAGCACTGTTTTGAAGGAGCAATTTCTTGTTGCTGACTTGCTACAATGCTTCTAAAGATGTTTAGGCCTTCCTCCACCAGTGCGCTTCGTTACAAGCATTCTGTTTTTGGACTTGCCCAGGTTGAGATCTCGAAAAGGCACCGTCTACCGAGCCTCCATGTAGGTTCCTACAATCCTTTTGAAACGCCGCGAGTGCGTCGCATTGATGTGCTCATTGAAACCTGGGACACAGCAAGAGGGCCCTGTTTCCAGGTCCCATAGGGTAGCTTTGCGTTGAGAAACTGTTGAAGGACTCCAAGACCTTATCGATGAGCTTCGGAAGGGCTTCCTCATACCCTACCTAAGATTGTGGAACGGATCAGCTGTTTGCCCTACCGGATCCAATGACAGATGTATCAAGCAAAATCAAATTCAAGAAGAAGTTAGAAATATCACCTCTGCTAGTGATATGTAGTGATCCCAATCAAATTCTAAAACAACATATCCAAATATATCGAAGTTTCACTGCTTGCACTTGTTCCTCCGCAGACTCATCACAAACTTCACATGTTGCTTTGCATTTGTTTCAGGATGTTTCAGGTATAGGCGAAATCTAGCGTTAGGCCACCAAAGCCAGCGTTGACACCATATGTGGAGCCTGTTGTTCTCGTGGCGCTGCTCATGTTGTGGCAATTGTCAACAACTCATTCCTGCCAGCCTGCCGCTGTAAGATCGAAAAGCTTCGGTTCCATGTCCTGACGGCAGAATCCATAAAATTGAAAGTGGTGGAAGAATATGTGATGCATGATGTCAAACATCTCCTGATACAGGAATGAAATCAGATGCAATGAGTAAGAACTCTCGTTAAACATGTTTTGATTCATTTTTTGAAAATTGCATTACTCAGAATAATCACTGTCAGAATAGTAGAAGCATTGCCCATTCTTTTTCTCACGGAAAATGTCAGTGTTGAGTTGCGTAGGGTTTCACATTCAAAACAAAAACGACGGACCAGTGTATTTGTCCTCGTTAAAGATTTTGAAGTTGATATCTTGTCTAGCTTTGAACCCTCCCATTTTGGCATCCTACTGCTTGTCAATGTCTCAATATGAATCAAGTCATAGACTTCATAGAGATATATGTGACATGTAGGCGTTTCGCATTTGGGTTTGAAGTATCTGAAAATGCTGGACTAGAGGGCCTCAACCACTGGCATGATGTAGCACACATTTGCTTAAACCGGATACCAAACAAAAACAAGAATGATAGCGATTCGCCTCGCTCAGCAGCTGTTGGTACACGTGGAAACGAACCCTGGGGCAGCCAACAATGGATGGTTTGGCACACCGAGCCCACAGTGTTTCTTTGCTTGTTTGGGTGTCAGGTTAGCCAAGCGTAGCAGATTCAAAATCAAACAGTGGCCCTCAACGCTAGGTTTTGCACGAGTCAAGGGCGGTAGCCTTCTGGACATGACAGCGTAAGAACACACTCTTTCTGTCAGTCGAGACTTGCTGTCTCTTCAGAGGGCACCGTTCAGCACTGAAATGCAACATGAATTCCAACAATGGGCACAGGTGATCCAGGAAGGCCTCTGGTTCCAGCTCTGTTTGCAAACGGCGCAAGCCAACAGCCTGAGTTTGGTTTGACCAATCTATCGGCATTCATGTATCATTATTTCCCAACCATTGATTGATTTTGATTCGGGTTTCTTGCTATTTTCGGGGCATTCCCAAATGATAATCCTTGTCATATGTGATTTCCTACTGACAACAACAACCAGCAATTGACCTTTGATCTGTGCAAATAGAATCCTATGCCCTCTCCGGAGTGTATATAGGTTGCTGTGTTTGGCGACAAGTCTGTAGGTAATAGCTTTATATATGTTTTATATAATCAATTTAATGTTTCATGATGTTTCAGCATTTGCTTCCTTGATTTGCTCAGACTCGTCCAAATACATTACATTCACACGAGTTGTTTGTTAATTTTGTTATCCCTGAACTGCATGTTCATCCCCGTGCTCAAGTTTTACAATTCTCTGCGACAAACAATGCTTCGGGTGACGATGGTCGTCAAATTGTCAAAACTCACTGACCCTAATGCCACATGTTCAATGTCAAATGAGGCAAGCATGCTTACCAATGCCACACGGCACACCTGAGGTTTTTGCCAAATGGACTTTTGGGTCCTTCATGGTCCATCCACTGCGAAACCAAACCTTGGGCAAAGAAACTCGAGGTTCGCAACTCTTGTGGCTGCGGCTGGCAGTGCCATTTTCCTTTGCCCTATGCTTCCGGTATGTTGCATAATTTGCGTATGTTTCCATACCTCCATGTTTCGCATGATCTACTGTTGCATTGGTATTTTCACATTTTCTTTCAAGCTGATGCCTCAAACTTATGTCATGACATGTCACAACATGTCATGAAATGAGCTGGGGATGCCCGGCATCTTCTTTGCTGCCATTAGGCGTTTCCATCATAACCATGTTCTTGTCAGTCGGCAAGTCTAATGACAAACGCACCTTAAAACCCAAAATCGCGAAACCTGATGGGGTAAGTCGTGTGACAAAATATTTTCATCATCCTCTTTTGTCTTGAAATGTTCAGCATCGTGCCGGCAGCGGGCCAAACAGTTGTTCCGTTTGTGACGGCTCGGACCCTGGCAACGACTTGGCTGCCACAATAAAACGTGCATTGAACGCTTCGGCAATATAATGACAAAATTATGTTTGAGGCCACTCAAACTATTGTTACCATTTCTTTATGTTGGTGACACTTTTTACTTTAGAAAACCGGAGATTAATATATCTCTGGTCGCTACAAACCGACAAATTGTGGAGGTGGCGAACTTGGGGTGGTGGCCATGCCTCTGATCCTTGTCAACCGCTTGGGGGGCATCATGTGGTCGAGAGGCACGTGCCTGGACATATTCCAGCGGTAAAGTGATGATCACAAGCGGATGGAAAGCCTGGTTCCACATTTGGTCGACCCAAACATCAACATCATGCGAAATATACATGCATATTCACTTCCGACAATCTTCTACTGTCACAACTTCACTACTGGTCGTCCGACATGATGCCGTCTTGCTAAAATCAACCAAGTTGCTCTGGGATACCTTCAATTTTTCCAGGTAGCCGCGGTGGAAGCTGCACATCGCCCGCATCCATGCCAACGGCCTAAGTCCACTTGCGCATCGGTGTCAACCTTTTGCTATGCAACCATGCATTTACACATGTTTTTGCACCCATGGCAACCTGGAAAACTGTGGCCGGGACATGTGGTATGATATCAAGAATATACATTAAAAACAAACTCATCAACTTATTCATGTATATTTCCACAACAATTTCAGCAAGATTTTTTCTGTTCAAGATTTTGAATTGTTAACGTTTGTCGCAAGCGTAGAGACAAAATGTTCGATAAAAACACACATTGCTCTGCGAACCATACCGGCACTTTAACATGTATCGTCTTTTTCAATTCGCGCAACAAAAAAAAATGTTCATCCATTTTTATGCCTCATCCTGTCTTCGTGTCCTATACTGGTACGTGTTGTTTGGAATATGTTGTCGTTGGCCGCGGACGGGGACAAAACATTTATTTTCCATACACATCGGCTGCCACTTACATCCACTTACTACACGTCGCCCGGCCCGAACCACGTGAACTGCGAAGTGAGGTGGTCTAAAATGAACAAACCAAGCGAAACAAAATGAAATGAACCAAAAAACATTTAAAAAAATGGAAACATCGTTGGGGAAAAGATCGTGTCCTTGGCGCACGTGTTCTTTTGTTTACTGTCAGGAAAGTTTTTGACTATGATTTTTGTCTGTTTTTTCTAGCAGCCTGGCATGCGGCGGCCGATCATTTTTCCATTCCCGCACGTGGGTGATGAAATCGCTAGGGTCTTGCCAACATCATGGGTCTTTTGCGTAACCTCCTCGTAATCGTATTCACGCGCGCCTCGGTTACATTGAGGGGCCGGGCCCGGTTTCGCTGACATCGATTCGAACCAGCCGTGGCATATCCCCGTTCATGTATGGCACCGCAGGAATCATCAACACTTGGAACGAGATATTTGTTCGAGATTAAAAACTCTCAAATTACCCCGTTTTACTTCATGACAATCGTTTGGTGAACAGTATTTTGCATTGGAACCTAGGAACTGGAAGGCTTGGACGATCATTTCTCATGCCACCGAGTGGAGTGCAGGGACCCTAACTTTTCGCATTTGGACGTATTTGGGTCTAGAATGTTTCGCCCTATGTCCATCCGTGGGTTTCCGACAGGTATTGTCGACCTTGGTCATGTTCCAAACTCAATCCTGATCCCCTCCCCGACCTAACCCTCAATTCGAACAACATCAAAAAATAATGCGCTGTCAAAAATTTTGACCTCAGGCGATGTGATTGGCGATGGGAAATTGGCGATGTGATGTTTCAAACAATGGGTTGGACTTGGGAGATGGTGGGCCACCTTTGTTGATTCTTCGCTTTGCGGACGACATATTGTTGTTTGCAGAATCTACCAAACACCGTAGATATATGGTTAATAAAATGCTGACTTCAGTCGGGAAGGTCGGTCTCAAATTCAACGCTGCAAAAACAAAGGCTTTGACAACTCAGGCGCAACCACCGAAGACATTGACGACCCGCGCTGGTTTGGAGATCGCAGTGTTGGACCAGTCGTCGTCCCAGAAATGCTTGGGCTATATGTTGTCGGCGGAAAATGCAGGCGCAGGACAGGACGATATTGCCCACCGATTACAAAGTGCGGCCCGTGCATTCCATGTTCACAAATGGAATCTCTGTGACAAAATGGTTTCAATGGCATCTCGCCTGTAATTCCTCGATGCTATGATGACATCGGTGGTTCGTTTCCAGCTGGGCCCCACAAAATTTACACAAATGAAATGATGTTCGAGAACTTGACGTGCATTGCCGGAAACTACTTCGACGTGCTGTGGGTCCGCCAGCTGACATCGATTGGAACCAGCCATGGCATATGTATGGCACAGACGGACTGATCAACACTTGGAATACCATGGTGTTAAAATGTGGTTAAGGAACTATTTGGGCGAATATTGCAAATTTGCACATTACGTTGCTTTAGTTAACTAGTTCCTGCATGCGTCCTCCCAGAGGATGTACTGCTAACTAGTTCCCCCGCCCCAGGTAACCCGTTGGCTATGACCTCGAGTATTGGTGGCGACTCGAACCCTCCCTACCCTGCAGATCCGTGCTGCTGCCCTTTCGAGGGTCCTTCTTTTGGCTCGTCCCACTCCTGACTGAGCACATGCTGCGTGCAGAGACTGGGAGGTGCAAACGAAAACGATGGAGAAAGAGAGTCCTGCATGGGATAGGTGTTCGACCTCTGTGGGGTGGTGAAGGCTGTGTCCGCTGGGTTGAGGTGGATCCTTTGTGCCAATTTTGCCCAGGTGAGGAGTGTTCAGCCATGCTCTTGGAGCGCCTGTGCAGCGCGTGCTGCTGCGTGGATGGTAAATATATCCCCCTTGAAAAACACGGGGGTGGGATGGGCCAGGTGTTTTGTAGTACAAAGCTGCCTGGCAACCCCCTTTCTACAAACTGATCAAAAATTTGGCAAAATTTCTCTACATTCTGGGGGGGGTGCATGGTCTCTTTCTGAAACGTTGACTTTTGCCATCTCAAGTGTTTTTTCTCTACAAAGTTCTAGGCCCAACCTTGTTGGAACCCTAAAATAAAATTCAAAATCAGTTTGTAGAGAATTCTATGCCTGCTGCATCCTCTTCATCCTAATTCTAATGATTATCCGTTTTGGCAATCGACGCTGATCCAGGAGCAACATATGTAACATATGGGGTGGTCTTGAATAAAGTCCGCCACCAATAAAATCCTTAGGGTGTAAATAAAAACCATAGGGTTCAATATCCAAAATATGAAAATATAAATGCACATACATTCAGCTTCTCTTTTTCTTCCTTTTTCGTGGATTCGTAGAAAACATGCTGAAGCGGGTCGTTTTGTAAGCAGTAGACTTGTTGTGTTAGTGCAGTATGTGTTGGTCATGTGTACTTAGCAATTTTGGATGTTTTTGGTGGTTCAATGGTGGCGCAATGCCCCAAAAGTTGTCTACAAAACACGGTGGTCCACATCTTCTACAAAATGCTTTTTTGGAAGTTCAAATCTTCTACAAAATGGTTTTGTGTTTTTTTGTCAAAGAAATTGAAAAACTCTGAAAACACTACAAGTTGACCAAAATGACCCTGAAAAACACTGTTTTCTACAAAACATATGGCTTGACTACAAATGGACCGTTTGCGTCCCCATGGTGCTGCACAAAATCCATAGGGGAAAACTGATTTGTACGACCCTCAAGCCACCCCTGTTTCGTAGAGGAAATTTAAAGGGGGATGTAAATA
Organism: Breviolum minutum Mf 1.05b.01; assembly: GCA_000507305.1. Classification (NCBI taxonomy): domain Eukaryota; class Dinophyceae; order Suessiales; family Symbiodiniaceae; genus Breviolum; species Breviolum minutum. The sequence continues at coordinate 194,885 of DF239370.1, forward strand.
TTGTTAGTGAAAGGTGTTGGAAGCGCTCTAACGCTTCTGCAGCTTGCTGAGGGTAATTAAGTTTGGAGCACTGGTATGATGACTCTGCCCATGATGACCACAAGGCTGGATTGGCGAGAGTGGTGTCGCAGGAGAGACCACGACCTCCGTTAGACAGTGGTACATGTGCCATAGCTAAAGTGGAGGCTGGCATGGCAGCTCATCGATTACGAAGAGGCGGCGGAGACAGGTCGCTGCCGCGAAATCGTGGTCGTTGGCGAATGTCAGTTTTATCAATGGAAAACAGCTTCGAATTTGACATTGCAGCTGGCGTGCGACAAGGGCGCGTTCTCAGCCCACGTTTGTTTTGTTCCGTCCTTGAATGGGCACTGTCCAAATGGCGGGAACAACTTAATGGTGTTGGCTACTTTTTTTTTTTTTTTTTCCTCACGCCTTTTTGCCGCGATAGGTCTCAGGTCAGGGAGCTGTTTTACTGGTCAGCTTCCAGGCATTGGGACTGTTTTTATACTGGCCAGTCTCCAGATGTGCAAAGTCCAAGGTAAAGTCCATTAACGAGGGGGTAGCTACAATTTTCAAGACGGAGGGGTTTCGTTACTGGATTTGCGCTTCGCTGATGATATCCTTATTTTTGCAAAATTTTATGAGGAAATCGGTCATGTATGAGACGTGTTGGTGGATGCCCTCCGACAAGTTGGTCTTGTTCTGAACGCTGGGAAGACAAAAATTTTGACGACGCAGAGCGAACACCCAGCAGAACTTGTATCACCTGGCCGGGATAGTTGTGGAGATTTTGGAACGAGACCGTGCGGGCTGTATGATAAGCACTCACACGGATGGCAGCCACGGACTTGATTTGGAACACCACCTCCCAGCCGCATCCAGGGCTTTTTACGCAAACAAATCAATTTTATCTGACAAAAGTGTGTCCCTTGCACAACGACAAGCTTATTTCGACGCTATGGTTACACCAGTTGCTTGTTTTGCAAGTGGCCATCGCAAAATCTACAAACAGGACCTTCGCAAGTTGGACGTCAAATTCCGCAAACTCGTGCGCACCATTGTAGGCCCTCCTGGCGGCTTAGATTGGTCTGCTCCATGGCACCACATCCTTCACGAGTGGGACGCAGGCGCTTTGGAATGTGCTGAACAAGCTGGTGTCAAATTATGGTCCCGGAGATGCCTGGAACAACATTGGAAATTAGCAAGCTACATTGCCAAACTTTCAGATAACCGTTGGTTGAAACGTGCGCTTGCGTGGACTGCAGGACGCCGGAGAAGGATTGGAAGACCAACAAACACATGGGATGCGCAAATACAAATGTACTGCCGATGGCAAAATTTGGGAGAATGGAGGGCCACCGCAATGCAGACAGATTTTTGGCTGACACATATGGGCTCCTTTATTGAATTTTCGACGCCGAAGTAGTGAGAGTAGCAATTAGTCTAGGTATTGTTGTTTCCCTGCGCCCTAAAGGGGCTGCTTTCGGGCAGGCAGGTTCGACTCGACTCGACTCAGGCCTGGACGCCTTACGGCGAGCCCTTTCAGGGCGCAGGCGCTACACTTTACATACAGTGCGTGCTCATTGGCAGCAAAATTCTAAAAGCGGCTTCCAAAGTTCACAGTTTTGTGCTGCCACCTCCCAATGAACCAACCCTTGGTAACGACAGTTTATCTCCAATTTGCTCTCCCAGCATAGTTTTGAACGTCCGAGTCGCCTTTGCCCCACGGGTTGCCAATGCAAAACTCTTCGTATCCAGTGATGAGTGGGGCGTTGAACAACATGAAATGCCAGTTTCCAATACGAACCACAACACATTCTCGACCAGCTCTCGATCTTCGGGGCGCGAACAAAGTGTGCTGCTCCTTCATTCCAAGTGTGCAAAATTTCATGCCATGCGAGTGTCCAGTCAATGTACGGCGGAGGGCCGACAATGGATCGGCATAATTTCGAAAATGAATGTCCAGGGTTTGTAGCTGTTCCCCGGTACATGGTACGATGCCCACCTGCAACACAAGCAACCGATGAAACAACAGAATCAAAATAGCGGAGACGCTAAGAAATAGGAACCTTCCGGTCCTCCAGAATCCATGTGTTGGCATGATACGCCTTTGCCGCTTGCTGAAGATGGTATTGCAAATCTAAACTTTTTTGTTCTGATCCATTTGCAGTTAATATGCAACCCAACCATTTGTATGTGGTTGTTGGCGAATTCTGCCGTGATGTGCGGCGGGCACATGCGCAGGAGATTGTCACACCTCGGGTTAGCGTATGTGACAACATGACATCATGTTGAATTCACGTATTTACGCAAGAACTAAATGAGTGAGTGAAACCTGTAAACCAGTGGCGCATTGGCCCTGGTAGCCCACTTAAGGCACAGGCATTTGCACAGCTGGAATCTAACATAGCCATACATAGCCCGCCTCAGCTCTGGAAGATAAAGGAACAAAAATCAGATGTATGTTTGCACCAGTGTTGTGTATTCATAGCAGCTGCTTGCCAATTTGCTATACCTTTCCAACGGCAGAAGGTTTCCGCGGCGGAATGCCACATCCAGAATGGTGCCCCACGTTCTCTAATATTCCGAGGTCTCCAAGCCAAGAAGACATGATTCACCTTGGTCTGAAATGATGTTTGCTTACTATTTGTTACTTTTAAACGTTGTTTGTTTTGATGGCTAATTTTCTGGTGTGATAGGGCCGCTGGTGGTCGAAAATAAAGTTCCTGAAGATGGTAGCTTTTGGGGGGCTGCCAGGGCCATGATCATTATTTTTACTGTAGATTCTGGTGAGCACAGTTCCTGGTGGGTGGCAGCTCTTTAGGGGGCTGCCAGGATCGAAATCATTTAAGACCCTGGTGAATCATGTCTTCCTAGTCCTTCTTAAGGCTTCGGAGACGCCAAACCAACGATCCACAAAATCAAAAACACTCGTCCTTCCAAATCCACCAATTACATCGGAAAGAATTGCGGGATTGGAAATCAAATCAGTTGGAACGCTTGTTGAAACAATCTTCAAAATGGAAAATTTTGCGGACAATGGAATATGGAATTGGTCGTTGGGTGCAAGAACATCCGCAGCCATTCGAATTTGCTAACATGCTGGAGCAATTGTTTGCAAGAAATCCTGGCAGGCCAATGGTAATCAACATACGATTTTCGTCCAATTGCACTGGTCAAGTTATTATACAAAACATTTGCGTATTTGGTGTTGGGTCGGATAGAAGCAACTTTGGACGCAGGACAACCAGAAGGACACCATGGATTCCGAGCCGCTAGACGCATCGAAGAACACCTGCTTACAACAAACCTCGTGCTCGACAAAACCCTCGCACTTGATGTGCCACTGTGGATTGTGAGTTTGGATTTGTCGAAGGCACTTGACAAGGTCAAATGGGAACACGTATGGGAAGCCCTAAGCGAACATGGAGTGTCCGATCATATGTTGTGGGTTTTGCAAAGCATTCATTATGGCCAGATGGGGCGGATTGAACACAACAATACTGATGGAGATCCGTTTTGTATCAGGGAAGGCGTGCAACAAGGATGTGTATTGAGTCCGTGGTTGTTCTCGTGTGTTTTGGAAGCGTGCCGTGGTGATGCTGGTGTCGGAAGGTTGGCAATGCTGGGTGCCGTGGTGATGCCCAAATGCTGTTTGTAGAGAGCCCAATTTGGCAAGATCACCTTTGTGAATGGCATGGAATATATATGTAATATGTACAGGACGTACTTCCGCCAAGTGGACGGTGATGCGCACAACCGTCCCGCCAGCCCAGCCCGCTGTACGTATCTTGAATCATTTATACCGTTCGTTTTCGGCCAACAAGCTTTGACCGTTGACCTTTTACATCTCCTTGGGGCGGTTTCCTCCGTCTGTTTGCCTCTAGCCCGTGTACATGTTGGAACCGAGTTTCCGTTTGCATCCCGAATAGCCCAGTCCACACCGTTGGTGGGAGCCAGCTACGGGTGCTCTGGGCCGCAAACGACACCGTCCGCTGGTCTACATCTGCGGCAACATCATTCTTATCCACCGGCGCTTTGTTTGATAGCATTAGACTTTTTTACTTGGTAAAATTCATGGCTGGATGTTCCGCAGGGCCCCTTTCTGAAAGGTTGCCAATGCAGGATTCCACGCAAAATTTCGGGCCAAGGATCCCTCCAACAAATCGCACTTGGAGCTTGGAGCTCCAACCACGCTTATAATTCGGTGCAAGGCATCGCAAGCCACTTCTGACTGCCACAGCAAGGTATATTCGTTGATGGAAGGAAGATTTAATGTTTTGCCAATTTCCGCCAATTCACATAATCTCCTCTGCTTGCCAACACATGCATGGACACTTGAGGCAAATGGACGGCCTGAAAAAAACGTTCGTGTGAAGATCGTAGCACCCTCAACAGCCCCACAAGCATCTCGGCGAAACCCCGTGCCACACAGCATTTCCTAACAATTTTCGGTCTCTTTTTTGACACAGCACTTGAAAAAGCAGATTCGGGACGTGAGTGGAACACGCTACAAATGTTTTGCAGCTAGCACAAATCCGTGCCGCCGCGTAGAACGATGATGCCCTGACAGCGCTCGTGCTCGTCATGCGCAAAAAAATGGATGAATTCCTATGAATTCGTTCTTAAGAAAGCGCATTTTGCAGCACTCAATATTTCCTGTGTATGCATAAGGCTCGCATGGGGCACGGGCGCGCGGGGGCATGGGATGGAGGTAGAGCGGAAGGTGCCCAGTAAAAGCTCAAACCAGACCACCTGCGAGAAAAAGAGTGGAAGAAAGGGCGGGATGGAATCATAAGGACATGGGGGCATGGTGACATGGGAATGGGGAAGACGGGGGAGACATTTTCGCCTTTGTACCACCATGCGGGGAACGTCTCCTTCAGCCAAAGCCACCTAATCGCCGTGGCTGTGCTTGGTGCTGGCGTATGGCTTTGTCATCGAGCAAACGCAGCCATTGTGATTCGAGATGATTTATCTGAAGATCTGCTGCCACTGATGCCAAGGGAGTTGGAAATATTGGGCGAAGATGCCGGTCCGGGTCCAGCCCTGGGCTAAACGAAAGATTGGTTTGCCCGGATAGATGAAGAAGAAGACTTAGTTACACGGAAAAAAACTCCTTAACTTTACGGCAGACCATGCGCTGTGAAACAGTGGAGATGCCGATCCAGCTTTGATTCATTTTGCTTTGGTTGGTCGAAGCACTTGCGCCGGTGGCACTAAAGCCTTGGAGATTGCTTGTTCGTAAGGACATGAGCCACTGGGAATTGCGTAAAAACATTTTTTCCCACACATCCAATTTCCCATGACCCGAAGCAGGGCCGTTAGGATGTAGTCAAACGAATATGGGATGATGGACATCTTGGTTTCAGGATTGTTCATCAAGTTCTCAGTCCACACACACTACTAACCTGATCGGATCTGTTGTTTTCCAATGTTCAAATGTTCAACTCCGGATTTGCCCAGTGCCAAGCTGTTGGTGTTCGTTCCGTGCCTAGAGGAACCGAACGATCGAACGTGGAACTAGTATGAACTAGTGGGATTTAGCGCGAAGCCGGCGTACCTACGCAGAGATAGAAACATGAGCATGGATGATCATGGCACTTTGAGTCAGTGCAGAAAGAAGCTGACAGAATCAAAGACACTCTCATGGCCGACAGCCACAAAACCGCGTCATTTGCAGCCCAAGACCTTCGACCCCATGAGACTGAGTCAGAATGCTAGACCCTCAATTTTTTGCAATAAACAAGTGTTGTTTGTACTGAGTCAGTGTTTTCCTTGCCATTTTGTGGACTCTTTGTCTCCTCTAGACTTGGTAAATTGCTTTAGCATGGGTGAAGTAAAATCGAATACAGCATGCTTGGGTCTTCGCTAGATTCGCGAGGATTCAAAGAGTTGAAGAGTTTGGAAAGACAAAGGCAATCGCGCTGTTGCTCCCGAAAATATCTGCCAATGTCCGCGAATATCCGCCGATGACTTTTGTTGATATCATGTTGATATCTGCACAGCAGAATTGATGCGTTATCTGTTTGCTTCATTGCCTCCTCCTGTGTTACTGTTACTGGTGTCCGGTCATTTGCCTGTTTGCCGCCTGTCAGTTATACAGTACGTAAGTTTCTACACCATGTAGAGGGCGTGTAGGAGGGCTCACGGCTCAGGGATAAAAGAAAAATTAGTGTAGGAGTGGAATCACGTGACCTAGCCCATACAACATGCTCCAAGAACCCAGCTGTAATGTCCAGCTGCCAGCCACGCTTCTTTTTCTTTGCTGTCTTCCGGAAAAGTTTTGAGTTTTTCAGCATCACTCCTAACTACGCAGCCAATGTTTTTTTTCTTGTAACCCATCTCACGCAGCAGGCAGCCACATCGCAGGGCCCGTGGTTCCCACAGTGCCGTTCTGGAAAAGCCTAAGTTCTGTGGCACGGCAGCCAAACTTGACCAAATTCTCATGGCTGCATGGTTTATCAATGTATGCCCCAGATTACATGTATATACTGTATACTGTATCTCTTGATTGATTGTGTTGGAACCTTCTGTTCTCTGTCAATGCATCATCTTCTCCAGAATGCTAAGTATGCTATGCTATGTCTGCAAAGCCAGGAAACATTGCCATCAGAGCCACCATGGCGAGTCGCCCGTTTGCGATCTCGGCTGCCAGTTTGGTCTTTCGAACCTCTGGGTCCTGCAGGGTGAGAAGCACAAAACGTCCCATGTCTTTTTCGTGGCTCATCCCTGAAGCCAGTCAACTCACTTCTCCCTGACATGAAAGTAAGAGAATGAAAGAGGACCGCTTGAACAAATTGATACATTAATCAATACACACATACCATATATTGCCATAGTCGTACAGTCTTGCATATTAGACTACGTACATATTAATATACCTGTATTATATTGATACATCATCCTACATCATCTTCCTGAGCCGGAAAGCAGATGTAAATCATAAATCATCAATCGCATCTAGAGAGGGATCAGCCGGAGAGGGATCAGAGTAGCCAAACGCCTTGAACTCAATTGGGTCGAAGTTGAAGATGAAGTTCTTGCCCACACCTCGGTTTGTCAGCTTCGCGGCCACTCGAGCTCGATGGAGGTGTGCTTGGATTGGATTGTTGGTATGTTGGTGTGTTGGTATGATGGTGTGACTTAGCTTTTAGGCCATGTGGCATTCAGAATCAAGCCTAGTCAACTGTAGTCAATTATAGCCAACCATAACACAACGACCGGTGGCATTCAATTTGTTGAAGAGCTTTAGTCGATCAGTAAATTCTTGATGAGTCTTGAGGATGTACTCAACGCAGCTTAGATTCCGAGGAATCCATAACCTTCATAGTCTCCGGGAGCCCGCTTTGGGTCCTGCCGCCAGAAATATCCCTCGTAGTGACCCAGGAAGAGCGCAATCTGCACCCATCCTTCCTTGGTGTATGTATTTGATTGGGGGTATCTATGTCTGTACAAAACTAAGCAATCAAAGCATTTAATGGGGTTGTAGACCGACAAATTCAGCAAGTTGGTTTCTAAAAATCCGCAGCAATAGAATGGATGCAACAGGAACTCTTGTTGAAACATGAAAACTTTGAAATGTTAATTGTCTTTGTCCATAGCTTTGCCACAAACATCTACAAACTGCTAATGAGCCAAGCATCCAAGGGAACCTTGGAGATCGCTGCAATGCCGTGGGGCATGTCTGCAAACCTCAAGCACGAGTTCACCAAGGCGAAATTTGGATAGAGCTGCAGGATGATATCAAACAGGAAGGCATAAGTATCACGTCCGAGAAGTAAAAACAGATTATCCATCTATCAATCCCTGAGTGGCATCAATTGATGCTGAAATATCTTGAATCAGCTTCATGTGTGTCAGCAACACACATGTGTTTGGTCAACAGGATTGTCCAGTACAAACACAAACAAAAATAATTAGATAACAACCACAGCAACTACAACCACAACCACAACCACAACCACAACAACAACAACAACAACAACAACAACAACAACAACATAAACAAGAAGAACAAGATCACGAAGAACAAGAAGAACAAGAACAAAAAGAACAAGAATAGCAAGAACAAAAAGAACAAAAAGAACAAGAACAAAAAGAACAAAAACAGTGGAACAGGAAGGAAAAGAAGAAGAAGAAGAAGAACCCAACCAGCCAGAAAAAATACAACCGGACGCCAACCAAGCCACTTAATGCCCTTCTCCGGTGACAAATAGCCCGGCCATCTGAAGTACTCTGGCACAATGTAGCCAACGCAGGCCAACCTGTGCATTGTAGTCCACGAGTCCATAGTACGTAAATTTTATATACATACACAGTATCGCGATCATGGAGCTTCTTTCGGGCATACTACTCTCTCTACAAATGACATGACACTTCCAAGATCTAAGACCGAACGGAGGAGCAGGTAACCTCTCAGCTGCCAAGACACATGCAAATCCTGCCGTGCTTCAACTCCACCGCTCTTCTTCGTTTGAAGGTGTCCACATCACCTTTGAAAAAAAGCAAGATATGCTGCGATATGACTGGAGTTGTGGCCTATCCTGATTCCTTTTCCAGCCCAAAAAAACACTCCAAACACACATTGAGGCCTCAAAATGTTGCCAAGGAGCCATCTGCAGAAAGGCCCAGCGGATCCCAAAATCCCACTGGTGCTTGGACTCCTAGCTCACCCTCAAAGGCACGCAAAGGCGAATCAGTATACAAAGACCAGTTGCCCCAAGCTTCTCCTGAAGGCGTGCACGAATAAGTAGACGTTCTTTAGACAGACTACTGTACTTGGAGATAATATAGATTCGGTCACCACTAAAAGAACGAAGACATTGATTGCACAGTTTGGGATTAAATTGATTGCAGTGGTACTATCCGCAAAGAAGGCTTCCCTTTGTGCACTTGCGTGCCTAAAATCTGGAACGCCGTCTGAGTTTTTCTTCTGACGTGATGCTTTCAGAATGTGCCCCGAATTACGTCGTGTTTGGCCACTCGTTCGTGTCGGTATGTCTTACTGACTTTATTGATGATGGCAGGTACTGGAATATGGGCATCATTGTGATTGCCGAACATCAGACTTCATGTCTGATCGGATTGCACCTGTGACCGGGTGACTGGATGTGGAAACATCTAGATCGACACTGAAGTCCAGAAGTATATCACAGTATATACAGTATATCCATTACGCATCAGCTGTGTGGTGCGGCAAGCTTGCAGTCTCAGAACATCTCTCGCTTATGTCTCCTCTATGTCTGATTCTTAAAGATGATAAGGATGTACGTAGGTATTACGTACTACCGTACTACTTTGAAAATTATGAATAGCTTTCGAATCTCCTGTCAAGCCGTTCTGGAAGAACATGCCGATGATGGCCATCATTGCCAGTCTTCCGTTTGCCAGCTCAGATGCTAGCTTCTTCTTTTTCACCTCCAAATCAGGGACGGGGCTAATTTATGGGAGTTTTTCACAGGCGAGACCAAAACGCACAGAAATTCAGCTTGCACCCTGGTGGTGGAAACGAAGCATTCCGGGTAAGGATGAACTGTATACAAATAAAAATGTGTATTGTATACAATGAACCACAACACAAGACTGAAAAAAACCATCTACATTCAAGTCAGTGCCTAGCGAAGTTGCAAAGTGTTTCATGATTTCAAGTCTTTCTGTAACACCAGACCCCCAAGTCCCTTCACATAAAGCCCCGGGTTCCTCAGGATCATTAATCTTCACAAAGCCTTAGACTTGATGCAAACACCATTCACACTTCACACGTTGAAAAGAAGAGAAAGCTTTCAAGACGCCACCCGAAGACTTATCTCATATATACCACGATGCCATGTACTTTAGAAAAAAATACAAGACCATGAGAATCTATGTAGTAGATAAACATCCATCTCACCTACCATCTGGGTTTTCTGTTCTATGTGCTAAGATCTAGCCCACTTGGTGCGGTTAATTGATGCCACGCCTCTTGAATCCCTATGATTTTCTAAATCAGAATCAGCGAGTATCATGCAGGAAAAAAATCAAAAATGCTGAAAGTACCTCAACTTGAAACTGGCAGAAGTATGCTATACCCAAGTTGATTGACTTGATCGGCTCACACCAAGGAATTTGGGGTTGGCAACATACACTAGTCTCCATCATGCCAACGGCATAGCTGCACAGTCAAGAAGCTATTTGGAACACCCAAGAATCCTGCATTCTCGAAATCTCCCGGCGCGCGCTTGGGATCATCTACATACTGGAACAGCTCGACTGTGCCTACACTAGGGTGACGACTCCCTCAAGCCCAATAAGCATTTCTGCCGATTTACGCACCCTACCTGCGCCTTCCTGATTTCATTGCACTAAACTTATCAGAAGCGTGGGCATCATCGTGCAGCGTACTATACTCCATCTGACCTCTCATGACAGTAGAGCCTGCAAACGCCACAATCTGTGCCCAGCCGGACAATGGTACTTTTGAGAACGCTGCAAATCCTGTTGGCACATCCTGAGTTGCAAAAGACTGGTGTTTGAATATGTTTGAGCAGTGTAGCCGCCTCGTTTTCCAGAAAGGTCGCTTTTTAAGGTGGATTCAGACACAGAATCGCTAGAATTCTAGAATGTGGAAATAGGATCCTGAAATCACTTGATCCTGACACCAGGAATTGTGTCAAGTCTCAAAGTCCTTCTTGCATCCAAGGTGCGCTGAACTTCAGGCCAAGGGAAGGAGACAAGTCTCCTGGCCAGCGGTAGTACTCAGGAACGATGTAGCCAAGGCAAGCGAACATGGCCACCTATCAAAAGAGATGGAAATCACGGGATTGTGAGCATTGTGAGCGTTCAAGCTATTCAGCAGCGAAGTGTTTATGCCAATGTCGGAACAACTCAGCCAAACTGTGCATTCCGTCCATTTGTCTGTTCCCATCGTACATTTCAACCGGAGGTTCCACTGATCTGCTGCCACTGGCACGCGTCCATGCTTCAGTTCCACGTAGCGACGGCGGCGGAAGGAAGCCGCATCACCACCTTCCAGGTTTTCCGAAATAAGTGGAACAATTCATTTCCAACCTGAGATTGGCCATCTGTCGGTATCAAACACTGCACCTTTGGTAAATCCAAGGGGATCCCAAAATCCAGCAGGCGGTTGAACCTTAGATGGAATCAATCCCTGCCCCAAAACATACATTTTTTCAGTTTACGAATCTGCTACAAAACACATAGAATGCTGCATACAATTTTCAAATTCATCACGTTTGCCACAACTATCAAATACTTACTATCGCATACTATCATATTTCTATCCTGTACTTTAATGTTCTGCACTTTAATGTAGCGGTATGTTCTGAAAGCTAAACTGCTGCTTTGATGGGCAAAGACTTCCTGACATCCAGAGTGAACTAGATGCCGTGTCCCATCAATGGACAGCATCAAAGCATCCAAGTGACTCCCAGTTCGCCCTCAAAGGCACGCAAAGGAGAGTCCGTGTAGTTGGCCCAGTCACCCCAGGCGGATCCAGTCAAGCCATCCTGGAAGAACCTGCATTCACAGGTGTAGCAGCAGCTTTTTAACAGAAAGTTCAAATGCAATCACATACCAATAAGACTCACGTGACTCACCCCATCCAAAACAAGGCCTTGTGCCCTAAACGAGTTTAGAACATTTGAAGATTGACAAAGGACAAGCATACTATTCAATGGATGTTTACTCTCGCGCATGAAAGGTGTGCAAGCAAGAAGCATGCCAATGATGGCCATCATAGCCAAACGTCCGTTTGCCACTTCTGCCGAGAGCTTTTTAGTCCTGAACTCAATGGTCGACTGAAAATTTGATGAAATTTGATCAGTTTGAAATCAAGAGCAACGTCTACTCAAACTGGCATACAAATTTATCTTGGGCTTGCTCTCATGCTCCCTAAACGACCTCAGAAAGTCCTGAGTGCAGGGTCTTGAACGGAGTTGCCAAAGCCAATAAGGCCGAGGCCAAGGTTGCCTTTGCCGTAGTTGCCTTGTCAAGATCGCACTTCTGAGATCCCATGAGTCTTATCAAGTCCTCCTTCTTTCTAGGCAAAGTCCTACTCAAAAATCATTCCACAGGTAAGATCATGTAAAATCAATTGAAGTTAAACATGAAATTTGCCTGGCTCGGACGTCTTCTTGTTGACAACCAACTCAAGGAAGCCAGCAAATGCCACAATCTGAGCCCATCCCTCCTTGGGCACGACAGAAAGTGCCTCCAAGACAATGGCAGCTGAAGCAACTTCAAATTCATTCCAATCAATTACAATAAAGTCTTTCCAAAGCGTTCATCAGAATGTATTCGAATTTCTTTTCTATATCCAGTCTGGGGGTGTTGCTGCACACGCGCCTTCAGGCCGTTTGGCACATCAGTGAACTTCAAGTTCATGGATGGGGACAAGAAGCCGTCGAACTTGTAGTACTCTGGGACAATGTAACCTTGCACTGATCAGTGAGAATCCAAAGTCTACAAGTACATTTCTACCTTCTATTCAATTCTATTCTACATGACATCTGGATTTTTTCTAGATTCTAGAATTTCAATATCCAATTTATCTGTGAAAATCATTCAAAATGAAACTGTATTTAAAAGCTTGGGGGCCAATGGTGGCGAACATGGCTACTCGGCCGTGCTTGATCTCTGTCTCACGGCGCCTGGGGGACCGGCAAGCGGTCACGGGATGTCACAAGAAATCCAAATTATCATGATCAGCACTCAGCACGTCGCCTTGCCACTGGACATGTATTCTGCATTGCACTCGTGGCACTGTTGCATCATATGTCTCATGAGTATCCAGCATCCCACCAGGCCTCTTGAAGACTTCGACATCCTTGTCTGCAGAAAGACCAAGAGGGTCCCAAAAGCCGAGGGGTGCTTGGTCACCCACAAGCCCTTCGAAGCCTTGGCATGACGCAACTTAGTGCTTAAGGTCACAAAGTCATAGTAAGTTCCTTGAAGCATTCATGGTTGCAATGCATGCCATTTTCGGTACAAGTTTGCAGTACCACACTCAGAAACTACTACTAGATGCAATGTCCTTTTCAATATCAAATCACTTGACACGAATGACGAAAAAAGCAAACACACTTCAGAACATGTCAAAACACTTCAACTCAGGCTGCCGCCGTTCTTTGGCTTCTCCCACTCTGGCAAAGTGTTGTAGCCAGGGCTCTTCACACCGCTGCGCAGAGGAGAGTCCGTGTAGTTGGCCCAGTCACCCCAGGCGGATCCAGTCAAGCCATCCTGGAAGAACCTGCATTCACAGGTGTAGCAGCAGCTTCCCAACAGAATGTTCAAATGCAATCACATACCAATAAGACTCACGTGACTCACCCCATCCAAAACAAGGCCTTGTGCCCTAAACGAGTTTAGAACATTTGAAGATTGACAAAGGACAAGCATACTATTCAATGGATGTTTACTCTCGCGCATGAAAGGTGTGCAAGCAAGAAGCATGCCAATGATGGCCATCATAGCCAAACGTCCGTTTGCCACTTCTGCCGAGAGCTTTTTAGTCCTGAACTCAATGGTCGACTGAAAATTTGATGAAATTTGATCAGTTTGAAATCAAGAGCAACGTCTACTCAAACTGGCATACAAATTTATCTTGGGCTTGCTCTCATGCTCCCTAAACGACCTCAGAAAGTCCTGAGTGCAGGGTCTTGAACGGAGTTGCCAAAGCCAATAAGGCCGAGGCCAAGGTTGCCTTTGCCGTAGTTGCCTTGTCAAGATCGCACTTCTGAGATCCCATGAGTCTTATCAAGTCCTCCTTCTTTCTAGGCAAAGTCCTACTCAAAAATCATTCCACAGGTAAGATCATGTAAAATCAATTGAAGTTAAACATGAAATTTGCCTGGCTCGGACGTCTTCTTGTTGACAACCAACTCAAGGAAGCCAGCAAATGCCACAATCTGAGCCCATCCCTCCTTGGGCACGACAGAAAGTGCCTCCAAGACAATGGCAGCTGAAGCAACTTCAAATTCATTCCAATCAATTACAATAAAGTCTTTCCAAAGCGTTCATCAGAATGTATTCGAATTTCTTTTCTATATCCAGTCTGGGGGTGTTGCTGCACACGCGCCTTCAGGCCGTTTGGCACATCAGTGAACTTCAAGTTCATGGATGGGGACAAGAAGCCGTCGAACTTGTAGTACTCTGGGACAATGTAACCTTGCACTGATCAGTGAGAATCCAAAGTCTACAAGTACATTTCTACCTTCTATTCTACATGACATCTGGATCTTTTTCTAGATTCTAGAATTTCAATGTCCAATTTATATGTGAAAATCATTCAAAATGAAACTGTATTCAAAAGCTTGGGGGCCAATGGTGGCGAACATGGCTACTCGGCCGTGCTTGATCTCTGTCTCACGGCGCCTGGGGGACCGGCAAGCTGCCACGAGATGTCACAAGAAATCTAAATTATCATGATCAGCACGTCGCCTTGCCATTGGACTTATGTTCTGCATTGCCACTCGTGGCACTGTTGCAGCATATGTCTCATGAGTATCCAGCATCCCACCAGGCCTCTTGAAGACTTCGACATCCTTGTCTGCAGAAAGACCAAGAGGGTCCCAAAAGCCGAGGGGTGCTTGGTCACCCACAAGCCCTTCGAAGCCTTGGCGTGATGCATAGCACAAAGTACTGTGTACTTACTTGCTTGAAGCGTTCGTGTGCATAGTTCTCTTACAAGTTTGCGACACCACACTCAACAGAAGACGGCTAAATGCAAGGTCGTTGTGAATATCAAGTTATTTCACACCAAGAATGAAAAAATCAAAACACTTCAACTCAGGCTGCAGCCGTTCTTTGGCTTCTCCCACTCTGGCAAAGTGTTGTAGCCAGGGCTCTTCACACCGCTGCGCAGAGGAGAGTCCGTGTAGTTGGCCCAGTCACCCCAGGCGGATCCAGTCAAGCCATCCTGGAAGAACCTCATTGTCTCCAGGTCACCAGCAGTGAACGGTGATTTTCGGTGTCGAAGTGGATTCATGTGAAGAATTCAGAAATCTGGGAAAGCAGCTTGACAGAAAAAGAATAAATTCAATGCATATCAACTATTGTCACATCATATCACATCATATTATATCATTTAACAAGCTCAAAAGAATATCTTCTGCTCAGCAGCATTCCGATGATGGCCATCATGGCCAAACGGCCGTTAGCCAACTCGGCTGAGAGCTTCTTTTTGCGTGCCTCTGGATCAGCAACTGGTCCAAGAAAGCCAAGGCCAAGGTTGCCCTTGCCGTAGTTGCCAGGCTCAGCACCAACCTTCATTGTCACAAATAATATGTGATTCTAAACCTGAAGCCTTCCGAAGCGCTATGAAATCGGGAACGCCTTTGCAAAGTTTATATTTTCTTGCACGATTTGCACTTTGCAAACATGGTGCTGGCTTGTTGATGAAGAGCTCATAAGTTCCAAGGAATGCCACAATCTGGGCCCATCCCTGCCCAGGCACCTTTCGACAGAACACAATCACACACGTCCCCAGTGAATCACAAGGACAACTGCTGCAACGTTGTGAGCGATATATCTTCAATGTGGAGATAATACAGTGAAAAAAAAAAATATATATATATATACGATGTAAGCCGCTGACAACAGATCACAACAAATGCTCTGGTCATGCTGCACATCTCTTCCCACTTCCCATGCCTTGCTGATAGCAGCAAGTCCATTTGGGATGTCAGCGAACTTGAGGCCAAGCTTGGGGGAGAGATCTCCAGGCCATTTGAAGTACTCAGGTACAATATATCCAATTGCAGCAAACATAGAGATCCTCAAAGGCCAACAAAAAAAGAGTAATAATCAGTACAACTATCATCACCTGTCTATGCTGTACAATGACTTATTACTTATCTTATCTTCTTTTTCTATCTGTGCGCATACACATCGACACATAGTATATGTGTACATATGTCATCATATGTCAAGCTTCCGTTACTGTGTGAGAGTTCCATGATATCAAAAATTGTGAAGCACATGTGTCGGCTCCTGCCGTGCTTCAGCTCAACCTCACGTCTGCGCTTGAAGACAGCGACATCGCCGTCCGCGGAGAGACCCAAGGGGTCCCAAAAGCCCACAGGCGGCTGCACCTCTGGACAACATCCATCCATCAACAAGTCTCATTGGATAACGATCACGGTTTGAATGAAACGACTTTTGAAAGCAAGAGACTTGCTTCAACAAGATTGCGGTGTGTGTGTGTGTGTGCATTGTCACTAGTAGAGTGATAATATAGTTATATTCGGATATTTGTCTTATAGTTCCATTATTATTCGTGGTCTGGCTGTTATTATTGTCAGTGATATCATCATGTTATTTTGACGCGTACAACTGTACAACGTACTGTATTGTACAGTACGTGATGTTTCAGTGCTTGGCCAGTGCTTGGCAGCTTGTGCTTCAGTACGTTTTGAACATGAAAACAAGGAATTGCAAATCAGTCCTTTGATGCCAGTCTGCAAAAGACTCTCCAACAGAAGCAAATCCTTCCCTTTTTTATACACCTTTTGCAAGTGAAGAATGTCACTTGAAAGGCCAAGCCACGCCCAGTTCGCCCTCGAAAGCACGAAGAGGAGAGTCCGTGTAGTTTGCCCAGTCGCCCCAAGCAGATCCAGTCAGCCCATCCTCTTCTGAGTGTTCTCAGCGGAACCCGCATTGCGTTTTGTGGCACCTTATGACATGTTACTTCTTATAAGTCTTAGAGTCCCTAGAACTAACACGTTGCACCTGTCACGAAACCCTACCAAAAGTAGTTTTCCAACCATCAGTTTTCAGGTGTTTCCACAGTAGTTTCAAGGAGGATGCCCTTGACAAATTTCTTCGGCTTAGCCCGTGTTTGACGAGACCATGAGATGATACCAATGATCCCAGCACCCCCGCCTGAAAGAACATCCCGATGATGGCCTTAAATGGCAAGCTAAATTCGAACAATCACTAAAAAGATTTTGTACAGAAGGATTGTGGCTGGCATCTCGCGGGAAGGGAAGGGAGCAAAAGTTATATATTAGGACGTTAGGATGGACAATGATGGCTCTGAATTGCAATTCAGTCACAAACATGGCCAATCGGCCGTTGGCCAACTCCGCATTGAGTTTCCTCAGAACTCCAAAACGTGTCAAAATAAGAGCATCAAGCAAAACACACAGAACAATATCGGCCTGTATCATCCCTCATGCCATCAATACATTGCGCCAATTTACTCTTAGACCTTCAAGCTTAAACTGTCTGTTCAGAAGCATAAATAGAATGAACGGTATGATATTACTGATATGATATATCAGTAGTTTGTAAAAACAGCTTCAATTCAAGCATTTCGGGAGTATACAGTATACATAGTATACTTTTTGCAGTTTTGACGTGCTCAACTTTGCCCAGTTTCTTCTTTCTGACTTCAGGATCTGCGATGCCCGCGTTCATGAAGCCAACCGACCTTGCACGCTCAAAGCACGCGACACCAGAAATTGGAAGCTCTGGCTCAGTCGTGCCTCAAACCAAGGAAGCCTGCACCGTAGTTGCCGGGCTCATCGTTGATTTGTTCGTTGTAGATCTTGGCACAAGATAGAATGATCACAGCCCCCGCGCTGCCGTCAGGTTCTAGATTCTAGACTCTAGACAGATACCCGTACCAGCAATACATGCTGGGATGTGCTGGAATATTTCTATGCAACTCCATGCATTGCGAAAGCCTGCTGTTCTTCAATGTTATCTTCACTGGCCACCGCTGGCTGCTCAAGTACGTGTAGCATTTGTCTGTGAAAGTTGCAGCACCATTAGGACCATTCTCCCCACCCGTAAA
This sequence comes from Breviolum minutum Mf 1.05b.01, assembly GCA_000507305.1. Taxonomy (NCBI): domain Eukaryota; class Dinophyceae; order Suessiales; family Symbiodiniaceae; genus Breviolum; species Breviolum minutum. The sequence goes on from DF239370.1 coordinate 212,682, forward strand.
TCGGTTAGCCTTCAATCCTATGCCTTTCAGCTCCTTATCTCTGTGTTGTACCAAGTTGCATTGAGCTCCACGATGCCGGCAAAGCCCACAATCTGCAACCATCCCAGTGCCGGAACTTTGGAGAAAGCAGACAAACCATTAGGAACTTCTGCAAACTTGATGTCCTCGGCAAGCTTTTTCGGATGGAATGTGTAATTATTGGATGCTGATAAAGTTCCCAAATCAGACTGTGATGTTGAAACATCTTTGTTATGCTGTAATTTATATATAGATGAAAAGTCGATTGGAACCCAGAAAGAAGAGTGCAAACATTCAGTAACATTCACTATTTTCTTATGTACAAAGAAACTCTGGGTGTTTTTTCGGGAAGTACTAGTGCTGTCTGCGGGAAATGGGCCGCGGAAATCCTTTGAGTAAGCATAACGAAGCCTACGTCCAACCTGTTAACATTTCCATTCTACTCACGGTGACTGTGAGACTGGTCACACTAGCACCAGAATCAAGCCAGATTCAGTAAAAACATCGGAGGCATCCACACTTCCCCCTCTCCCAACTGATTGTGTGTAGATTCCAAGAACTTGGAGAGATAACCTGGGAAGCGCCAGTATTCTGGCAAGATGTAGCCGATGGTTGCGAACCTTGGATGTACCACTGCCAAAACAAAGAGCCACTTTGAACCCATGACATACCTGCACTTCCAAATTGAGCTCACGTTTGGCTGCAAAAGACCTTTGATGAACCAGAATGCGCCAAGATGATTTTTTGTTCAAGAAACATAGCCACACGGCCGTGCTTCAGCTCAACTTCGCGTCGACGCTTGTAGTCCGACAAATTTCCTGGGCATATGTCTAGTTGCGAGCCCTGCTCCGAGCAGCAGCCAGTCCACTTGAGCGTGACCGTCAGCACGGAGAAAATGGACAAACGAAAAGGAGGATGAATGATGAGTATTGAAACTTGCTAAGAAGTGAAAAAGTGGGTTGAGGAAGGTATGAGCAGCTCAAAGAAGACATCGAAACAATAAGAGTTATAATGTTGGTGACAAGAGTAGAACGTGTAGACATAATGTGGAAGCAATTTGGCAGTTGAAGTTTCAATTGGACTGAGCAACGGAGGTGATCTCAATGATCTAGTCAGCTCATTTCGTTCCATCTCAAAAAAAATGGTCCGCATCAAAACGTTTCTTCCACTCTTTGACTATTTCAGCCAAGCTTCCAGTAACAGAGAGACCCAATGGATCCCAAAAACCCACAGGTGGCTGCACACCTGATTACTCTAAGCTACGGATGTTGCATGAGATCAACGCTTGGATGATGCAAATAGATATTTCTAGTGGAGCGAATTGTCTATGCAATTTCTCTATTTCTTAAGACTTTTAACCTTTGACTCAGCTGCGGGCGTGAGGTTCAGTTCCAGAATCTAGTATATCTACACCCCCAAAGGATTACAATTCAAAACCGAATCTGTAGATCTTGGCATGTGTGGAATTGTCTTGCAAGCAAGACAAACATCAAAACGTTCCCAGACTTTCTCACCTGTCTCATTCTCGAAGGCTCGCAACGGCGAGTCAGTGTAGAGTGACCAGTCGCCCCAAGCGGAGCCTGATGGCTGGCACCGCAAGACCTATACCAATTAAGGTCACTTGACGCGTTGAGCCGTTGAGCTAGATAGGAATACAGAATGTATGTATGTACTGTAAGTAATATATGTCTGCATCATTCAGCTGTTTTTGGGCAACTGCGGCCCAAAACGTAAGGTCACAATGAAATGCCTGGGATGAAGATTCACAGGTTTTTCTGTCTGATAATTCGTCATTCCAAATCTACTTTGACGCATTGCCCCTAGTCCGATACTTCTCTTCCAATTTGATATCTCGCTGCGGGCTGTCCTGTGAGACCATCTTGGTAAAACATTCCGATGATTGCCATCCTGAGAGTTGAGGGCACAACATAAGTCTTGGAACTGTGGATGCCTCCTGCTGTACTGAAAGATAAAAGGTCCAGCTGTTCAATGTTTGGGGAGTAGGGAAGGCGATAGTTTGAGAAAGAACAACCCATCTGAAGCCTCCTTTCAGAAAAGCTTGTCGACTTAGCTCAAGCATGCTAAAGCATGGAAAGAACAAGATTAACAAGATCCAATTCGTTAGCGAAGCATTGCAACCCCTTCAGTTGACAGCCCAGAGTCATGGCGAGTCTTCCATTTGCCAGCTCCGCATTGAGCTTCTTCTTTTTCTCTTCAGGATCAGCAGAAGTCCTTGGCAGGGCCATGTGTGGTGGTCGTGTTGGCTCACTTTTTTGCGCAGTGCGTGCATCCAATGCAATTGACTAAAATCAAGCACGTCTTCAAGGGGACAAGCCCTCAGCGATTCTCTCAACATCATCGAAGATCCCATGCCCAAACGGAATGGGCTCGTATTGCTTAAACACAATGAAAGTGAATTCTGAATCATAGAAAACATGCCTTTCCCCAACTTACTCGAAATGATCTCATATGAATGTGTAGCCCTGTTTTGCCCGAGCATCAGGACATACCAGCCAAAGTCGCCTGCAGGATGCATTGGTAAAATTGAGATATGAAGGATTTCATTCATATCTGAAACATCTCGAATGTGTCTCAACTTGATCAAAAAGTCTATCCGGGTTTTAAGTCTGGTGAAACAAGCAAGAAAGCATCTACGCACGCTGCATATGAAAAAACTGAGCCATATCATTTGAGTGACAAAGACATCCTACTCCCAATCACTGCGTTTCATGCCTGGTCGGCCACTGGCAATGTCAGAGCCTGGGCCACGGCTCACTTCACACCAGCCCATGTAGAGGAGGATCTGTGTCCAACCACCTGGTGGCACCTGCAGGTCTTCCGGTTTGTGAGATTGAGAGATGATAAACCTTGCTCATTGATGAAAAGATCCTCACCTTGGAGATAGCTGCCAATCCATTAGGGACATCGGCAAATTTCAAGCCAGCTGATGGAGAAAGGTATCCGGGGAATTTGCCCGCAATCTCGGGGGTGATGTAGCCTTAGCAAAAATCCAAGAGAATTTCACAATCACTTGTGGCCAACTTGTTCCTACGATATAGTTGAGAGACTAAACGGGTGCTTAGTAATATAGTTACATCCATCTGTGCTGTATTCTGCAAACGGATCTTGCAAGTGAGGCTTCCGCATCTGTCTTACAAGATATTTCTTGATTCTGTTTCAGTCTGAAGATGCTCTCTGCAAGAAACCCATTGTAGCGAGCATGGCAATCCTGCAAATCGAACGGAACATGTTGTTCTTTTTGTTGGAAGGGAGATTAATAGTCCAAATGATCTTCCTTCAAAACAGAGGTGCAAATCCAATTGTGGACACAAAGTATGCAGTAGAGGCTAAAAACAATCAGTTCAATCAAAAAAATGACAACACCCGAACCAAAAAAACAACGTTTCCCAACATATCCATAGTATTCAGTATTCAGTAATATTCAATCAGACTAAAAACCATTACGGGCATTTTTTTCCCATCTCCTTCCATGTTTCAGCTCTACTGACCGGCGACGCTGGAATGCCTGAGACCGACATAAGCGTGAAGCAATTTGGTTGGCTGGTTGATGGTTTGCTACCATTGGCTGAGATGAGTCATCCTTGGTCTTGACGTGTTCTTGACGTTCCAGTTTCTTGTAGCTGGAATTCAGCAAAACGGAAATCAAATACACTAGGTATACCAGCAGTATCAGCAAACAGGTCCACTACCAAGTTCCTACTGTCCCACTGCACCTCTACATCACCATCCTTTGAAAGCCCAGCTGGATCCCAGAAGCCCACAGGAGGCTGAACACCCAGCTCCTCATACCGTCTCCGTGTAACAACGTCAAGTTGTTTGCATCCAATTAATAGGAGAAGCAGCTTAGTGTAACGAGACAATAGTCAATGGTCTGTCAGTCAATGGCTTCTACTTTTGCTACTTTTGTTTTGTCCTTTTCATCACGTGATTTCTACATCATCTCTAGATTGAGGGCAGTTGCAATGATTGGAATTGGTGTTGCTCATGTTGGAGGACAAGTGCAAATTTGTTGAAACGTCACAATCATAATCATTTACAGTAAATCTTTCAAGCATTCCGTGAAGCCTCATTCTTGGGATGTCTGGGGAGGCTTAGGGGCTGCAGAACTTCTCTGCTATCATGCCATCTCAACACAATGCACCCAGCCCCAGCAAAGTACCTGCTCAAAGGCCTGGCCAGGCCGATCACTTGGAAAACTGTTTTTTGGATCTCGGGACACAAAACGCAATCATTCAACTGCGCAACACTTGGACTCGAATTTCCCATTTCCATCCATTTCCATCCATTTCCATCCATTTCCCGATAGCCCATCCATAGCCCATCGCCTGCAAGGCTGTGACAGTTGTCTTGCTCATCGCTCCAGGGCGACGTGCCAACAGCACGCCCGCACTGGCTGCCACCACCGAGGCCGCCGCATAGGAGGCGGTGGACGCTGATGAGGCGCTGGATGCAGCCTGGTAAAGTTAGGAAATTGACGGAAATTCAGCCCAACACACTGCGTTTGTGCGTTTGTTCATTGTTCATATTCTTCGCTCTTTTTTCATGTGTCCATCTTTCTGGATCTTTCTTATCCTTTGCCACACCTGTGGTGCTGCTCTGCTGGCGCGAAGTGCACCAGTCTTAGTTTGGCTACCTCCATGCAGGGCTCAGTGTCTTGGTTTTTGTGGAGAACTTCACCATTCTCGACCATCGCTCAAGCCTGGTGTTGCAATGAAAGCGCTTCCCGCGACCGCACCTGGAACCAGCTGTCAAAAACATGTCCACTGATCTTTGTCACATCTTTGTTTTTGTGTCACCCGCCTGCCAGGCCGACGCCCATAGCGCCGAAGCCCTTTGAAGCCATCCTGCACCACAGCAAAACATCCTTGAAACCGCTTCACCTCAAGCTCCGGAGGTCTAGATGCTCCAGATTTGGTATGATTTTGTTCCCTCACTTTGCGGAGTTTAAGAAAATCATCAAATTTGCTGTGACTTGCCCTATCCTCCAAGGACAATATAAAAAACACAAAGGGGCAGTTCAAAGGACGTTCCCGCAAATTCGAGCAATTTCAAACTTGGCAACGTCAGACTCAACCATCCATGGATAACATGTCCTCCCAGTTCCACTTGTACTTCCACATTCAGTCCTGTCTATAAATCTATAAGGGAAAAATTGGAGTGAAAACTGATCCGGAAGGAAGGGCACCACAAAATGCCTCCTTTAGATGGCTGGCAGTGCCTTGTGCCAAACGTCTGCGCAAATCAAACGGAAATCAAATCATCTGACAAAAGGCTGAACAACGCATTGTTGCAAGAGATTTCGGCCATCTCCTGGGTCTCCTGTTCTTGGAGTGAACGACAATGAGCCTTTGACTTTAAACGCTGAAGGAGGCACTGGCATTATTTCTGTAGAATCCCATATTGCAGTAGTCCTGAATGATATCCATGATCCCATGTTGCTTTCAGAAAGCAAAGTCAAGCCTTTTGAAACAACTGCACTAGCTCCGTCGACTTTGCCTCGGCCCCTCCACATTAGTTGGGCAACAATTTGTCTTTATTCAAAGAAAGACAAATGCTGAAGACAACCAAACCAATGGACATGCTTGCAGGCTTCAAAGCGTGATTCACAAGAGCTTTGCTGAAAGGTAAAGAATAGATGACAATTGACAACAGTGCCGTGCTTCATGTTGCCCAACCGTTCTTCATTAGCTTTTTTTTCGGGCCGCCCCTCATCGTAGTGGAGAATCGGTGTAGTTGGCCCAGTCTCCCCATGCAGAGCCAGTGAGGCCATCCTGGAAGAACCTGGCAACGAAATTCATTCATATTAATCAAAAAAGGCTAAGGCCAATGGGCGATCCCCTTACAATGGATCATGTGTGTATATATGCACTGTACATATAATTCATATGCACATAAACATTAACATGAGATGGTACTAGCTGCCAACGGTTAAGAGGTACCAGGTTTCTTGTGCAAATATTTGGCGATTTTTCCGCACCGTGCAAAGCATTTCTTACCAGGACGCAAACCTACTTGCCCTTAACTGCATACCAGGGCACATGCCGATGATGGCCATCATGGCCAAACGTCCGTTTGCAACTTCTGCCGAGAGCTTTTTAGTCCTGAACTCAATGGTCGACTCAGTCGACTCAAAATTTGCTCAGTTTGCAATCAAAAGAAACCTTCCAACCCACATCAGAAAGTCCTGAGTGCAGGGTCTTGAACGGAGTTGCCAAAGCCAATGAGGCCAAGGCCAAGGTTGCCTTTGCCGTAGTTGCCTTGTCAAGATCGCACTTCTGAGTCTTCCTAATTCCTTCTAGGCAGCCCAAAAGCTATGGAAAATCATTCTACAATATTCTACAAATGAAACGAAATAAAATTGAAGAGTTGAACATGAAATTTGCCTGGCTCGGACGTCTTCTTGTTGACAACCAACTCAAGGAAGCCAGCAAATGCCACAATCTGAGCCCATCCCTCCTTGGGCACCACAGAAAGTGCCTCCAAGACAATGCTAGCTGAAGAAACTTCAAGTTCATTCCAATCAATTACAATAAAGTCTTTCCAAAGCGTTCATCAGAATGTATTCGAATTTCTTTTCTATATCCAGTCTGGGGGTGTTGCTGCACACGCGCCTTCAGGCCGTTTGGCACATCAGTGAACTTCAAGTTCATGGATGGGGACAAGAAGCCGTCGAACTTGTAGTACTCTGGGACAATGTAACCTTGCACTCATCAGTGAGAATCCAAAGTCTACGAGTACGTTTCTACCTTCTATTCTACATGACATCTGGATTGTTTACTAGATTCTAGAATTTCAATGTCCAATTTATATGTGAAAATCATTCAAAATGAAACTGTATTTAAAAGCTTGGGGGCCGATGGTGGCGAACATGGCTACTCGGCCGTGCTTGATCTCTGTCTCACGGCGCCTGGGGGACCGGCAAGCGGTCACGAGATGTCACAAGAAATCTAAATTATCATGATCAGCACGTCGCCTTGCCACTGGACATGTATTCTGCATTGCACTCTGTTGCATCATATGTCTCATGAGTATCCAGCATCCCACCAGGCCTCTTGAAGACTTCGACATCCTTGTCTGCAGAAAGACCAAGGGGGTCCCAAAAGCCGAGGGGTGCTTGGTCACCCACAAGCCCTTCGAAGCCTTGGCGGCGTGATGCATAGCACACAGTACTGTGTACTTACTTGCTTGAAGCGTTCGTGTGCATAGTTCTCTTACAAGTTTGCGACACCACACTCAACAGAAGACGGCTAAATGCAAGGTCATTGTGAATATCAAGTCATTTCACACCAAGAATGAAAAAATCAAAACACTGCAACTCAGGCTGCAGCCGTTCTTTGGCTTCTCCCACTCTGGCAAAGTGTTGTAGCCAGGGCTCTTCACACCGCTGCGCAGAGGAGAGTCCGTGTAGTTGGCCCAGTCACCCCAGGCGGATCCAGTCAAGCCATCCTGGAAGAACCTCATTGTCTCCAGGTCACCAGCAGTGAACGGTGATTTTCGGTGTCGAAGTGGATTCATGTGAAGAATTCAGAAATCTGGCAAAGCAGCTCGACAGCAAAGAATAAATTCAATGCGTATCAACTATTGTCACATCATATCACATCATATAATATCATTTGACAAGCTCAAAAGAATATCTTCTGCTCAGCAGCATTCCGATGATGGCCATCATGGCCAAACGGCCGTTAGCCAACTCGGCTGAGAGCTTCTTTTTGCGTGCCTCTGGATCAGCAACTGGTCCAAGAAAGCCAAGGCCAAGGTTGCCCTTGCCGTAGTTGCCAGGCTCAGCACCAACCTTCATTGTCACAAATATGTGATTCTAAACCTGAAGCCTTCCGAAGCACTATGAAATCAGGAACGCCTTTGCAAAGTTTATATTTTCTTGCACGATTTGCACTTTGCAAACATGGTGCTGGCTTGTTGATGAAGAGCTCATAAGTTCCAAGGAATGCCACAATCTGGGCCCATCCCTGCCCAGGCACCTTTCGACAGAACACAATCACACACGTCCCCAGTGAATCACAAGGACAACTGCTGCAACGTTGTGAGTGATATATCTTCAATGTGGAGATATTACAGTGATATATAATATAATATAATATACATATATATATATATACGATATATGCCGCTGACAACAGATCACAACAAATGCTCTGGTCATGCTGCACATCTCTTCCCACTTCCCATGCCTTGCTGATAGCAGCAAGTCCATTTGGGATGTCAGCGAACTTGAGGCCAAGCTTGGGGGAGAGATCTCCAGGCCATTTGAAGTACTCAGGTACAATGTATCCAATTGCAGCAAACATAGAGATCCTCAAAGGCCAACAAAAACAGAGTAATGATCAGTACAACTATCATCACCTGTCTATGCTGTACAATGACTTATTACTTATCTTATCTTCTTTTTCTATCTGTGCGCATACACATCGACACATAGTATATGTGTACATATGTCATCATATGTCAACCTTCCGTTACTGTGTGAGAGTTCCATGATATCAAAAATTGTGAAGCACATGTGTCGGCTCCTGCCGTGCTTCAGCTCAACCTCACGTCTGCGCTTGAAGACAGCGACATCGCCGTCGGCGGAGAGACCCAAGGGGTCCCAAAAACCCACAGGCGGCTGCACCTCTGGACAAGAGAAATAATTCAGCAGGTCCTAATGGTATACGCTACAGGATTCAACGTGGTTCGACGATAAGAAATACAGCGTGCGACTTGTAGTTATCTTGGTGGCGGACGCCCAACTCACCTTCAAATGCACCTTACCCAGATTGAAACTCACCGCACAAGGTCATGCAATGGTTGCCCAAATATGACTCAATGATGACAAACTCTGAAATGGGCCAAGGAACGCAAGGGAGAGTCCGTGTAATTTGCCCAATCGCCCCATGCGGAACCAGTCAAGCCATCCTGGAAGAACCTAAAGTACTCGCAGCTCTTAGAAGACAAAATCCGAAAGCAATTCAGGCCTACCTGGACCCCACTTGGTGGTACAACTCCATACCAGGGCACATGCCGATGATGGCCATCATGGCCAAACGTCCGTTTGCAACTTCTGCCGAGAGCTTTTTAGTCCTGAACTCAATGGTCGACTCAGTCGACTCAAAATTTGCTCAGTTTGCAATCAAAAGAAACCTTCCAACCCACATCAGAAAGTCCTGAGTGCAGGGTCTTGAACGGAGTTGCCAAAGCCAATGAGGCCAAGGCCAAGGTTGCCTTTGCCGTAGTTGCCTTGTCAAGATCGCACTTCTGAGTCTTCCTAATTCCTTCTAGGCAGCCCAAAAGCTATGGAAAATCATTCTACAATATTCTACAAATGAAACGAAATAAAATTGAAGAGTTGAACATGAAATTTGCCTGGCTCGGACGTCTTCTTGTTGACAACCAACTCAAGGAAGCCAGCAAATGCCACAATCTGAGCCCATCCCTCCTTGGGCACGACAGAAAGTGCCTCCAAGACAATGCTAGCTGAAGAAACTTCAAGTTCATTCCAATCAATTACAATAAAGTCTTTCCAAAGCGTTCATCAGAATGTATTCGAATTTCTTTTCTATATCCAGTCTTGGGGTGTTGCTGCACACGCGCCTTCAGGCCGTTTGGCACATCAGTGAACTTCAAGTTCATGGATGGGGACAAGAAGCCGTCGAACTTGTAGTACTCTGGGACAATGTAACCTTGCACTCATCAGTGAGAATCCAAAGTCTACGAGTACGTTTCTACCTTCTATTCTACATGACATCTGGATTGTTTACTAGATTCTAGAATTTCAATGTCCAATTTATATGTGAAAATCATTCAAAATGAAACTGTATTTAAAAGCTTGGGGGCCGATGGTGGCGAACATGGCTACTCGGCCGTGCTTGATCTCTGTCTCACGGCGCCTGGGGGACCGGCAAGCGGTCACGAGATGTCACAAGAAATCATAAATTATCATGATCAGCACGTCGCCTTGCCACTGGACATGTATTCTGCATTGCACTCTGTTGCATCATATGTCTCATGAGTATCCAGCATCCCACCAGGCCTCTTGAAGACTTCGACATCCTTGTCTGCAGAAAGACCAAGGGGGTCCCAAAAGCCGAGGGGTGCTTGGTCACCCACAAGCCCTTCAAAGCCTTGGCGGCGTGATGCATAGCACACAGTACTGTGTACTTACTTGCTTGAAGCGTTCGTGTGCACAGTTCTCTTACAATTTTGCGACACCACACTCAACAGAAGACGACTAAATGCAAGGTCGTTGTGAATATCAAGTCATTTCACACCAAGCATGAAAAAATCAAAACACTGCAACTCAGGCTGCAGCCGGTCTTTGGCTTCTCCCACTCTGGCAAAGTGTTGTAGCCAGGGCTCTTCACACCGCTGCGCAAAGGAGAGTCCGTGTAGTTGGCCCAGTCACCCCAGGCGGATCCAGTCAAGCCATCCTGGTAGCATTTGAAAAGTCAAATCTTCTAGTCTCAGGTAGGGGATATATCTTTTGCCCTGCAACCTGTGTAGTTAGGCCAGCTTTGCTGAAAGATCACGCCTGGAAGAACATTCCGATGATGGCCTTACTTTTCGAAAAGGCAGGAGCGGAGCATCATCTAGGATGGAAAGTCAATTCTTGTGGTAGTGAACAATATGAAGCAGCATCGAATGCAAACGAAAGCTTGGGTGCCAATGTATCCTTGGGTGCGGTACATGTGCATGCATTTGCTGCAAAGGGACAAACATAGCCAAACGCCCATTCGCCAACTCTGCGTTGAGCTTCCTCAAACACTACTGGCTGCCATGTGTCATCAATTGTTGAATGCATCATGCCCCGATAGTCTTCACAGGTCTTCATGCGTGTTCACATCAGTAGGGTGCCATGGTGGGACCTCTTGCCACCGAGCTCTCAGATTGCAGACCGCCATCGCCATGTTCACCGTATTTTCATCAGGTCCAGACACCAAGTCGAGTTATCTAAACACCAACTCTGGAGAAGCTTGGAGTTGTAAATTTCAACCCAAAAAATCCTAGCTGAATCGACAATGTGACAAGAGGCTTCTTTCTGACTTCTGGGTCTGCAATACCCGCATTCATGAAGCCGACAGACCTCTGGATTCATCACTTCATCCCGCGCAAAAGGGTGTGAAATCTCCATGACTTTTCAGAAGGAAAGCTGAAGCCACAACTTGAATGAACTTGGGTCGAAAGACTAAGAAATAGTGAAAGTACATGAAAGTACTAAGTGTATGAAGAGTTCAAATAGATATCAAATTTGGATGACAGGGGAAATGACAAGAAATGGATGTATTTCATTGTATTTCATCATTGGCCGGACCTATCCCGTCGGCCTCAAGCCAAGGAAACCTGCACCATAGTTGCCAGGCTCGTTGTTAACTTGCTCGTTGTAGATCTCGGGCGATTTGAACAGGACTGACAAATGGACCAAATGAAAGCAAACAAAACTATAGCTTCCACATGCAAGGTGTCTGGCAGATAAATAATTTAGAAGCATCAGTTTCACATTATTGGCTGGTGCAAAGGCAACCACAGCTCATAGAGATCACATGTTCACCTTGCTTCCGCAAAGCCCATTCGGACATCGTCCCAATGATGTGTCCTTCCACCCGTGTCCTTCCACCCGATCAGTCCACTGTGTTGTACCAAGTTGCATTGAGCTCCACGATGCCGGCGAAGCCCACAATCTGCAACCATCCCAGTGCTGGAACTTTGGAGAAAGCAGACAAACCATTGGGAACTTCTGCAAATTTGATGTCCTCAGTACACAGTTCGGCTTGTGCACTTTCTGTGGCTGCCAGATCCAATCAAGTTCTTGGTTCTTGGGCAAAATCATGGGGGGGGTTATCTGCAACACGACAAAGGGAATGAGGCTGGCACACATTTGTAGATTTCTAGCGTGGGAATCAAAAGGCAAAGCAAAGTCAGACGGCAACAGCAGAATGATACCCTGCCGAAGGTCCAGAAACTTGGAGAGGTAACCCGGGAATCGCCAGTACTCTGGAAGGATGTATCCAATTGTAGCAAACCTGCAGAAATGCAGAAAGCCTTTGCACATTGTTCGATGACAAGCAATCAATGGATGGTGGAGATTACCTATACCCAAAAAACACTGACTCAATACACTCTGTTAGGAAGCCTTCTTTCGATCAAAACAGGTCTTTAATTCTACTACCAGGGCACATGGCAACTCTGCCATGCTTCAACTCCACTTCACGTCTTCGCTTGTAGTCCGACAAATTTCCTCGCCAGCCCAATTGGAACCGATGGGATACTGAAGCATCATGCATTATGCTCTCCTATCACAACACTTGGACTAGTCGGTCTAGTTTATCATAGTACAGTCGGGCGGTTTCGCAAGGTATATAGTCTAGTAGTCATTGCAATAAAAATAGTGAGAAGGATAGATAATGTTTGTAGTAGTAGTAGTAGTAGTAGTAGTAGTAGTAGTAGTAGTCGTAGTGGTAGTGGTAGTGGTAGTGGTAGTGGTAGTGGTAGTGGTAGTGGTAGTGGTAGTGGTAGTGGTAGTGGTAGTGGTAGTGGTAGTGGTAGTGGTAGTGGTAGNGTTGTTGTTGTTGTTGTTGTTGTTGTTGTGGTAGTAAGACTAAAGGATCACTGAAAAGTAACAGTTGTCATTTGAGGGTAGTTCTAGTTATACAAATAGTTATGGAATGATCTAGTACAGTATAGTATGTATAATCTGGTATTGTATAATGTAGTGTACAATAGCAACCACATCGTGCAGAATACTACAGTATACAATAGTGTAGTGCAGTACAGCGGAGTATAGTCTCATATCGTGCAGCAAACATCTACTTGTAAGTGAAAAGTACACATACTTTCTACCCGCCACTTATCACTTTTATGTTCTGCCTTCAATACTTTGGCCAATGTACGGCATGCTAAGAGAATGCCGACAAGCTACCCGTCACTGAAAGCCCAAGGGGGTCCCAAAAGCCCACGGGCGGCTGAACTCCTAACGTGTGGCCGTCATGCGTTGGTTTCAAAACAACAGCGAAAGTCGCCTCCGCCGAAGCGAAGACATGGGAAAATGCTGCTGAACACCGTGTTGAGCTGATTCTTACTGTGCACATTGCAACGAAGAACATTTCATTGCAAGTGCATACATTTCTTCCTCTCGCAATTAGCTAGCCTTCCACTTGATATAGTTGTCATTAGATATTTATATCATCACTATCAAGAGCAGTTGGGGTCACGCACCACTCCATATTGGGTTGCCCTGTCCTGTTTCGTTCTCAAAGGCTCGCAGTGGAGAGTCAGTGTAGAGGGACCAGTCACCCCAAGCGGAGCCTGGAGCAGCCCGGCAAATCATACTTGGCGAATGATTCATGATTTGTCAAGCATAAAAATGCATGAAGCACATAAAAGGATCCGGAATCAAAACATAATATGAATATGTATAAATAGAAATCCTGGCCACAGGACAATCTACGCCCTTTCTGTCCGTGGCTCATGAAAAGCTGCTCTTGGCTGGTGATAGGTGACAAGGAAAGCAGTAAGCAGTGCAACTCGACAGAAACCTGTCCCCTGTTGTGCCTGTGAGACCGTCTTGGTAGAACATTCCAATGATTGCCATCCTGCACCAACCAAATTGAAACTGAAATGGGTTTACTAGTATTTTCGGTAAATACTGCTACAACATTTCGGTAATGCAAGGCAAACAGCCACTTCCCGGCGTGTTCAAATGAAGTCAATCAACTCAAGCCCCTTGACAGTCATGGCAAGTCTTCCGTTGGCCAGCTCTGCGTTCAATTTCTGTTTTTTCTGCTCTGGATCTGCAGAAGTCCTCGGTTGAGCAACTGGGCTGAGTCCTGTGAGCTTTAAGTCTTTAAGTATGCTTCTTCCTGGTTTGTAGATTTGCAAATAAGATCATCCGATTAACCAACTAAGAAGGCAAAGCAAAAAAGACATCAGGAAATCAGCTCTCCAAGTTCCGCCATGAATCAGCACATACCAACCAAAGTCACCTGAAGGTATCAAAGCGTTGGATTTTTTGTTCCCGTTAGGTAAGTTGGGGGCCAGGCCTGGTCGGCCACTGGCGATGTCGGAGCCTGGGCCACGGCTCACTTCACACCAGCCCATATAGAGGAGGATCTGCGTCCAACCACCTGGTGGCACCTCCAAACAGTGAGCAATCAGGCCATTCCGCAATGAAGATAATGAAGCCAAGAGCTCTATTGACTCACGTATGGTCGGATGATGATATTCCTCTATATTAGTCGGAACAGCATACCATGATAAAGTCTAAGAAGTGTTTCATGTTGGAAAAGACTGATCAGAGGCCCCTTCTAATCCATCTCTGCTCTGTATGCCTTGGAGATGGCTGCTAAGCCATTGGGCACGTCGGCAAACTTCAAGCCAGCTGATGGAGAAAGGTAGCCGGGAAATTTTCCGGCAATCTCTGGAGTAATATAACCTCAGATTGATTGACATCTCAAAAAAGTAAGAGAGAGAGAGAGAGCGATAGAAGATGCTACAGTATGGTTTTCCAACATACAAGTACTACGAGTATGAGTATGCATTCATGTTCACGTGCATAGCATGATGCATACATACAACTCTTGCTTGTTGCAGGCACTTTTCCGTATTTCAAAAGGTGGCCGAATAGACGAATGATAAATAAGTGATAGGTGCTTTAAAACATTATATATATATATATATGATAGATATATGATATGATACTACATCGTGCAGTCAAAGCGACCCATGGTGGCCAGCATTGCAATCCTGCGCTACGTTTCCAGAGAACGCATTACTGTAATACAGTCAAGGATCATCTATAGTGGATAATCTTACAAACAATCAATCCAGGTACGCTTTGACTGGTCTGTCTTTGCCTGCGAGTCTGAGATGCACAATGACATTGTATGACATTGTCTCAGAGTAAAAATGGATTAAAATGATTGAAAATGGTGAAATCAAACAAATATCCGTAACACATCCGAATCAAATCCGAATCAAATCAAACCAGAATCCATCAACTTTCCATCAAGGATTGCTCCTCCCGTGCTTCAGCTCCACAGAACGACGTCGTTGGAAGGTTTCCACATCGCCATCCTTTGAAAGGCCTGCAGGATCCCAAAAGCCGACTGGTGGCTGAACGCCAAGCTCCTCGACATGGGATTGGTTTGATCATTTGAAGAAGTGGACGAGTGGATGTCGTCATGTCGTTGATTCTCAAAACGTTCAACGTTCTTTTCACCGGCCAACAAAGGTGGAGAGACATGCAGAAAGAAAAAAAAACTGATATCTTCAGGGTGAGGTGAGTGAGGTGAACCTTAAAATAATCGGAAGAACAATACATGTGTCTAACGTGGAAGCATGTGGAAGGATAAGAACAATCAAGAGCACCAGCGAGTACCAACGTGTTCAGACTTCCCATGTTGCTGATATCCATCCGTTGCTGGCCCTCGCTAAGGCTAATCAACTCCCAGGTGTCCTGCTCAAAAGCCTGGCACATGTGCTTCACATGTTCCATTGAAAAGAGTCTGCAAGTGGATTCTGGGTTGTCTTCTTGAAGCAATCTTTCTTTGGAGCTTCCAGCTTTTAGTTAAAATGTCAGACTCTCATGAACAATTGAAGCTGCAAATCTTATCTCAAATGCCTTTCATTGATCCCAAGTGCCATCGTTTTCCCTGGGTCTTCTCTTTCATCCCATCACTTTGACCGTTGGCCACATCCATGTCCAGCCTGTAAGGCGGTCACAGTGGTTCTGCTAAAGCTAGTGCCAGGCCGGCGGGCCAGGAGCACACCAGCGCTGGCTGCTACCACAGAAGCTGCTGCATAAGAAGCAGTGGTGGAAGCTGAAATGGGGGCCTGCACTGCCTGCACCTCACCGGAACACTGCGCAAATGTAAACCACTGAAAATCATTGGTGCTAGAAATAGGATGAGATTCTGAAATTGGAGTGAAGTTGGAGCAGTAGAGCCATCATATTCGTTGTACCACTGTTGTCTGGTACTTCCCCTGCAGAAGCTCCATACTTTTGTGCCTCAAAACTAGACCATGTCTGCCCTGCCTGTGGGGTCTTCACTCCACGCAATGCACTGGACTTAGTGCTGCTGCCTCGGAGAGTTTACACAAATTTGAATCTCGTCCACAAAATGTAATATTTACTTATGTTACTTACATAATTTTTGCCCCAATCACCAACTGAAATGAAGTAATTTCTGCTAACGCCACCAACAGCGCGATCTGGCAATCTGGCACTTTGATACAAGGCTTCTAAGGTAAAGACTGCCTGTGCCAGCAATAAAGGCAGAGCCCGCCACTGCACCTCAAAAATCTCCACGACTCCAACTTTGAATCTGGAAACAGTAAGACTGACAAACCATACACAATTGTGCAGGCTGGCCACCAGCCAAACCAATCGCCGCTCCACACTTTTTTGAAGCCATCCTGAGAAACAAGGATTACAGCGTGTCAGTGGTAGTGACTGGAAACTGCTGCATCATAGGAATTCCCCCCTACCAAACAGGCAGTATACTCATGTGCATTCTGAATCGCGGTGTTTTGCACTGCTCAACTGTCCATGCAGAAAATGTTGCGCTGGCCTTCGGACGGAGGAGCCTACCGAAGCACTACAAGGCGCCTAAGACGCCTGTTTTTGGCGGTGCTAGGCGCCAAAAAATCTGCGGAGGAGCGGCCGAAGTTTTAAAGTGCTAAAGGAAGTGATGAAATTTCATGAAATTGAAAATTAATGAAAACACTTCTACATAGTTGCGTCATGTTGTGTCTGCAAAAATGCTGCTAATTCCCAGCTCTACAATCGGGATAACCCTCAGAAACCTCTCCAAACCCTCCTCGCACGATCCCAGAGTTATTGAGGGCGCTGCTTTCAAGGATTCCTTGAGTTCTTGGACCATTTGTTTGTTGTCGATACCTGTTCAACGCATTTTTGGTACGACCTGCCCCCCCCCCCACCAAAACATACAATTTCCGAATCGAAGAGAGTGCAATCAAAGGGTCTCCTGTGGCAAAGTCAAGCGATTTTTTGGTGATCTTACTTCACATTTCATGCGTGTTTATACCTGAAATTGTGGGGCCACCATTTCTATAACAATTTTTAGTTGGTCTAGAGTCTGGCCTTTCATCCAAGAGCTCCAAAGCTCCAAATGTGGAAAAGCCTGCCCAACACTTCCATCATCAATGGCTATCACGGTTAATGTTCATGGATGCCCACTCAACTATGAAGTAATTGCGAAGACGTTTGCCTCTGCCACAGTCTGTTCAACGAATTTTGCCTGAATCCAGTGGACAGGCGTTGTAGAATCGCCATATAAACACCACATCAAACACTGCTTTCCGGCGCCACAACAGGACCTGTGCGCACAATATCGTTTCTGAGATTGATACTCCATAATATTCCAAGGTCCTGCAGGAATCGGGGGAGCAACTGAGAAGACTGTTCCAGAAAATCCTGGAAATATATGGGAGAGCGGTGCTGAATTCCTTCTGCGCGTTTTAATTCATGATCTAGACTGCTCGAGTTCGCGCCAAAATTGCTTCCCCCCAAATCATCAGATCCTTATCTTCTGACCAGATGCGTTTAGGAGCTTGTCGCCTTGGCCATCTGAAGTTGTCAGTGCTAGGACGTGGCAGGAAACTTGGGCCATCGCCTACTGTAGAGGGAGCCACCTGTGCAATGTTCATATTGCTAGGCCTCGGAGCAGAAAGCTTGAGGAAATCGTTGAGTTGGACAACACCAAGGCCCTTACTCCACCCGATCGATCAAGGATGTCAACAGCTCTGAGTCCTAGCAATTCCCACCATAATTTTACCAAAAATTCAACCTCGAAAACTTGTCTTGCTTTTTGAAGGTCTGGCAACGTCTGCAGAAACTGCTGTAACAAAACTTCAGTCCGGCTTCATGATCAAGCTATCACCTGCACAGGTGAAACGTCCCTGCGTGATCAACAGATCCTAGGGTCCTTCATGTATCTACATCTATACCACGAAATGAATCTGCGAAACATTGCACCTGAAAGGATCTTCTCTCGAGGCATCCGAGTCATGACCTGCGAAAAACACAAAAGTCACTAAAGCCACCCATGAAGTCAATCAGTACATTGATGCTTTCACACCTCATCTGCTCATGATGATAAAGGATAAGGATAAGGATAAGGATAAGGATAAGGATAAGGATAAGGATGATGATGATGATGATGATGATGATGATGATGATGATGATGATGATGATGATGATGATGATGATGATGATGACGAGGATGATGATATTGATGAAGCTTTGTTCAGCATGTTTTCCCCTCTCAACTCGAGGATGATGGGGACAACGAAAAGCATTTGGCCAGTCCTGGCTCAAAATTTGGCGATTGCCACCCCTCCTCAGGTTTTTTTTTGCCTAGAGCAAGAACCCAGGAAGGGATGTACCCACGACATACAGGCCGCTGTTCTTGCATGGGTATCCTATATCTCTGAAAAGATTGGATGTTTTGACGTGCGAGTTAAGTGCAGCACGAAGATGGTGCTTCCTCCAAATGATCTTTCTGCAAATAGCATATGAACAGATACCATCCATTTTGGGTTCATCTCAACTTCTTATCATACCCTGTGCAAAAAAACCGATGCACATATCGATATACGTGTATCGCTTTATACATACATATATCACATATCTGAAAATATGTACATACAAACCAACAACCACACTCACACACACACACACACAGAAAACACCTTCTTGACTCACAACTGGTTGCCCTTTCAATTTTTTTAACCCCCCCGAATCTTTGTCGCTCCGTGATGTCTCTGTGCCGGCTTCTCTGTGCCGTTCTGGTGACGCTATTGGCGTGCCTCTTGGGATTCCTCAGCTTACTGGTGGATCTGTGGATGGTGAATCCACCTGAACACCATAAGGCCAAGCCTCCCAGGATGAAGTTTCAGTGGTTAGGATCGGTTAGGATCTAACCCCCCCATTTTTTTAGAGACGCCATATATGTCGGCCATGAAAGGAAGGAAGGGGGGTTGTGGGACTTGTCAAAAATCCTTAGGGGGACGAAAACTAACATCAACCATGGTTATTAACCACTGAAACTAAGTGGTATGATCCTCCAACTTGCCCAGAATCTTCCCTTGGCAAAAGGTTTCAAGGTTCTCGGCCCACCTCTGGGAGGAGGATTGGGGTCCCCGGCCTCCGAAAATTTTGGGAAAACGACCATTTTTTGTGCCGGGAAATATGGCGAAGCAGTTGAGATGAGAGATTTTGACCTAGTTGTTACACCTTGCAAAAATTACTGTAACGGCTTTTGAAGCTGTAAATATCACCAAATTGAAAAGGATATAATTTTCCAGAGCTCTTGGGGGTAGACTTTCCCTCTTCACAAAGCCGGGGATTCGCCCAGATTTTCTCCTGCAAAAATCTAGAAAAAAATGGAAGTAGAGGTCGAGTTTGTCAATCCCCAAAGGGAGGAAGGCACTCCAGGCAATGCTTTGGCGGATGCCTGGTCGTACTGATGGAATCAGCTTCAAGTTCTGCTCTTACAAAGTTGAGGTTTTGGAAAATAAACACCTACCCTCGGTGAAACCAACAGCTTGCAAGCACCTGAAAATGGATGCTTGGAATACGTTTCGTTTCGTTTCCCTTTTGGTGTTTTTTTGTTGGCCTATTTTTAAAAGGGGCGGGGTTTTGGCTGTTGGTTTCAGGGAGTGGCAACCATCATCTAACCTTTTTCCCATTTTCTGTTTTTGCCCATTTTTTGTTCCGTCAACTCTCACCATTGATAGGTGAAGATTGGTACCTCTGAGAGCTATGCCATCGTTCCGGCGGCCGAGCCCTCCGTGTCGGCCTTGGTGGGTTTCGAACAACGAAAAATGGGGGGCCGGGCATGGGTTTGATGCACAACAGATTCCGAATGAGTTCGGGTTAAAAGCCGAAGATCTATATAAGTATTTAAGATGAATGATTGAGAGAGGGTCTCTTAAGCAATACCTGCTACCTCTTTGCTTTAACGAGTTGCTTACTTAAAGAAGTTAAGCAATGGTCTTTTTGGTCGAAGAAAAGGCCTTTCGAGCTGCCTATAGTAATCTGTTAAGTTCATTCATCTCCAATGCTCATCAACTTGACTCAATCAAGGTTCTACTGCTGATGACCGAAGCAGTGAATGCTGCTATGGTGACTCATGCCCTGCTGGTGGCAGATGCTGCCAAAGATTTTTTTCAGGTTCACTTGGCATCCTTTGGAGGACGACTTTGGTTGTTGTTTCGTGTTCAAAGGGAATGTTTTGTGAGTTTTGGAAAGTCAGGGCTCCAAACATGCGTTTAAAAAAATGTATCCAGTGCATCTAAAGTCAGAGGTTTTGCTCTTGAAGAACCAGCCGAAAGAAGAAGATGTCCCAAATCTTTTTTCCTTCTGTAGATCTCTAAAAATCACTCTGTCAAAGGGAATAGAAGTGAGCTTGCGGCTGCAAGGAGCATATGAGAACCTCCTGGAAAATTCTGGCTTCACGTATCATCTGCTGATGCCAAAATGGACGGAAGAACAAACGGCAGCCATCTATGCAGTGGATCAATTTGAAAGCTTTTCCAATCCCTACACTATGGAGGCCACTTTTTTTTGATACACCAAATTCGATCAAGTTTCGTGGGATGATGGTAACGGCTTAAAGCCTGGAGGGTTGAAAAATGGTTTGGTATTAGTTTCTTTTTAAGGAAACACCCGGGAAGATGAACGGCGGGTTCACCTGAGAATACATCCTGGGAAAAGGAAAAGCATCTTCCAAATCATCATTTTCAGGTTCGATTCGTTAATTTTCCAGGGTGTATTATTTTGAACACTTTTATCAGCATGATTCCCTTTCCAGCCTTTTTGTTGGTAATTTCTCCCAGCACCTCGATTGTATACCAGACTGATGCTAGTCAGATTATGATGTTCTTTATTTTGTACAAATGATGAGTTGATAGTTGATTGTTTCTGGAATTTTGGATAGACACAAGTTTGGACTACTCAATTGACAACTAAGGTATGTCCTCCATTCATCAATCCTTGCTTTTGACTACCACCCCAAAAATGCAACATAGTTCCCGAAAAAGTATGATCCCAAAAGGAAAGGATTGTCTTCCAAGCACCCTTTGTCAGGTGCTATGTCTGTTAGTCTTGGGGGGGGGAATTGGATCATCGCTTTAGACATTTTCCTACCCATCAACCGAATCGACATTTGTCCCTTACCGCCGCGTTTTAACCCGTCCGGCCACCCCCGGATCCGGAGCATCAAAATTCAGCCTTAGGTTTCCTTCATTTTGAGGATTTTGCCCCCCAAAACCAAGCACTGACTAAAAACTGTCCTCCAAAAGAAGTTTTGGAAGTGACCACAACATGAAAATGGGTGCTAAAACAGAGCAAGGCGAGGCTTCAGTTTTTTCAAGAAGTATCCAGGTTGGTCAACTATGATCAAATTTACCCAAAGAATCTACACGCTAAACTAACAGGTCGCGGTCGCTGGAATGACATACCCGTTTTTTCCATATAGGAAAATATACATCTTCAATCTTTGGGTCAATTTTCCAGGTATGTTTGTTGATCCTGGAGTCTATTTTGAGGATCATCCCAGGACTTGTAAGTGTTTAATAACCATGGTGATCGTAAGTCCCCTAAGGATCGGGCTGTGGGACCCCTTCCAAAGGGCCGATATTTATGGCTTATACATGGGGGTGATCCTAGCCACTTACATCCACTGGGATGATCCTCCAAGTATGGCCTTTTGGTTCTTTGGTCCGTCGTGATTCATGACGGCTTGAGCACCTTGTTCGTCCAGGTGCTCCGCGAACAAATCGATTCCTCCTTGGAGTTGTATCGAAAGATCAAACCCAGTGCCGAAGTTGAAGATTTAATTAAGCAGACAGCGGTTGTGTTTTTTTTATTTTTTGGGAAGTTTTTTGTTATGTTAGGGGATTAAATATGAACATGACCGAATTTACATGGGGATTTAAAAGGCATTCATAAGGATCCATATATGAGCCAATAAGGAAGTCAATGGAGTGCCATTTGTGGGTTTTGTTGACCCTTGGCTCATTTAGTTAGGGTGAAAAAATATCTTCCCTCGGAAGAGTCGGAGAATCAAAGGCTGCCGAGCTTTAGCTGCTTGCGATTTTTTGCTGAGGGGGCCAATATAGGTGGGATGATTGGAAGATACCAACAAAACTAGGTGGTGGCAACTCAAAGATTTTGCTGAATTTTGACCCTGAAAATTGGGGTTTGATGATCCAAATTGACGGCTCGCATATTTGTCAAAATGGGTTGGTTCAACCTCCAAATAGAAACACATTTTTGCAAGAACCACGTGAAGAAGGTCACTGAGTCACTGCCTGTTATCTTCCATCCCCCCCAAAAAAACAGTAAACTAGGTCGTAAAATTCCCCTATCAAAAACCAGCCGACCACCTGGGGAGGGTGATTTTCTCCTTCGTGGCCTTGGGGTCTCGGAGAGTTATACAGTGAAGATGGAGAGTTACCAAGGAACTGACGTTTTTTTTTTTTCCAGGCGAACGAAACATTCATGGAATCCGACAGGGGACAAAACAAACCTAAGCAAAAAATTGTCCAAAAAGAGATGAGAAGAGATAGGGAATTTTTTGGGTACTTTGAAAATCTGTGTCATGAAAAAAATTGAAGGTTGACAATAGATGCCATTTTTAGATTTTTTGGCATATCCTTTTTTCCTTTGGGGAATTTAGCACATTCAGATTAGGATGGTGTTTTCCGCCAACAAGCTGAAAGTGTCTTTAAAAAAACGGACATGAGTGAGCTGGAGAGCCGAAACACACTTAGGTGCGATTTGTGCCTTCTTTGTGCTGTCCGCCAGCATCTCTGCACGGATTGTCAGGTTGCCTTTGTTTGTTGACATGTACCTCGGGCGAATTGAAACTCCTTGAGGCAAGGGTTTGGATTTTAAAGATTTTTCTTACACAACATGTCATGTTTTTAGCGAGATTTCGCGAGTTCGAATCGTCACCTCGAAAACATTTCTCAAAACTTCAAAAGATAGTGGTTGACTACGGTTCATGGATATTGTAGAAATTTGGGTCACTGAAAAACCATTCCTATCTTCATCGGATTATCAAGTTTTTTTTTTTGAACTTTTGTCCCATCAACACATACAAGGTGAGCCTCTACTAGTTACAGATGAAGTTATACACCTTATCAATAGCCTTAAAAAATCGGTCACTGTTTTTTTTTCACCCCAAGTAAATGGAGTGAAAAAACATAACTTTACTTTAAAAATAAACCGGTGTGTGTTTTTTTTTGGTGATTTTTTGTCCCACCCTTTGTGACTCAAACAACTCGTGCGTTTGCCATCCATTTTCCCCACAAAAAAATGCTCCAAACCTTTGACCTGAGGAGCATGACCCGTAGCTACTCCACAGATCCAGAGTCCATCGCTGCCTCCATGCCCGACAACGGTCTGGTGGCCACCTTGGGCCTTCGAAAGCCACTGCCACTTTTTTGGAGCAGAAAAATGGGGGGGTTCGGAGGCTTGGAGGCTTGCGAAATGTTTGGGAAACCTTGTGAAATGATAAAAGCCTGCAAAAAGTGTCCGAAAAAAAAACCACACCCTTCGAACACCAGGGTGACTTTTTTTGAGAAATTCAATGATTTCTGGTGCTTTGTTTGAAGGATGCGCCAACAAAAGACTTGGATTTGGATTCATCATAAGAATCATCATGATTCAACTGGCTCCTAACACTTGAACTCGAGTTTTGTTATCTTTATTTTTCCATCCATTGTGTTTGGTTTTTTGTTTGGTTGAACATTTCTCCACATGCCTTTTTGCTTGACGAAAAACCGGAGGAAAACCCATGGGACTTTTGCCGTTTTTTTTTTTTTTTTTTCGGATTGGAGATTCGGGCTGGAGCAGCAAAGATCGTGTAGGAGCAGCAAAATTCTAGGCTACAAAAGTGTCATTTCTGGATGGAAAAGGTGGACGGATTTTCGCAAAAGTCTGTAGTTTGCGAAGTTTTTCTTTCTTAAAACTTCAGGTTTTGGGTTTTGCTTTTAACTTTTTTCAAAAAGGTTGCCCCTCTAAGATCCCAAAGTTTAAACTACCAGCAGAGTTCTTGAAGTTTTGCGGGATGATACTTTGGGTAAACAGTGAATCAGATAGGATATACACGAAATATTTTTTAAAAGATGTGCACTTGCAAGATTTGCACTAATATATACGTACAAACATACGAGCATACATGCGTACATGTATGAATAGACAGAAACAATATATGTGCCAGGGTCTGAACTCCCATTATTTCCATAAAATAGGGGATGGTCATCAACCCCTTCTTATATACCCATTACAAGGATTCCCTATGAAAGGTGGGATGACCATCTCCAATATCGGGAGTTTAGACCCTGGTACATACAGTTAAGAAAAGGTGTATCTTAGGCCACCGAGTCACCGAAAAAAAGGTCACCATGGGTTCACTAAACTAAACGGTTTTCAAGTCTGAGGTCCTTGGTTGCCTCGTGGTTCTTGAAACGATTAACCTTCATTACCAGAACCTTTGAAGATGTTGCTGCAGAATGGAACATCACAGGAATCCACTTAGTGCCTTGAGTGGTGGAGGAAGATGGATATTTTTGGATGCTCAAAATCTCATGGAATTACAGGCATTTTTCAAGCCTCCAGGGTGGTGCAGGATTTTGTCCATGAACACATAGGTGCAAGGAACGAAATATCCCCAACCAAAGAAACATAGGTCCGCTCCGTTGTATCTTTGGGGTGAGGAGTGGAGATGTTCAAATCTTAATGGAAGAGGTTCCTCCAATTGCCCATGTTGGATTCCAATTTGTCTATGGCATCCTTTTGGACAGAACACCTGAGACCAATGGGGGAGTTGGAATGTGCGGAAAAAACAAATTATCATCAATGTTAATAACATAGCATTTTTGTTTGGAACCATTCTTTGAGATTTTAGGAACCCTATGTAAAAGTGTAAGATCCAACCCTGGCACCAAGCACTTCCCTTTTGAGAAGTAAAAAAAAACACCAAAAAATGGCTGTTTTAAAGTCTCTGGCAAAACATCTCCTGGATACACCCCCGAAAATCAACATAAATACCGAGAGTCATGGTTTGGAACGTGTATCTCCTTTCAAATATGGCATCATTTTGGGTATCTCGCCCTTAAATTTGCGATCCAGCGATGTTGTGGGGTGTCGCGGGTCGCGATTGGATGCATCGATTTTACTCACAGGTCTGGGATTTGATGGAGGGCGACTACACGGTGATCTCTGATATTCCTACTTGGGCTGGTGTAGATGTTGCAACATTGCCGCCACAGGTGGAAAAGAACATGTTGAAACAAATTTGTTGAAAAAAAGGGGTGAAGATTTGTTGATTTGCTGATTTGTTGATGATTGGTCAGAGATTTTGGAAAGTTGAGGAAAACCCAGCAAGAAGAGATTCACAATGTGTTGTGATTGGATTTTTTCATGACAACATTGATTAAACAATATGCTCAGATCATAATATGTTCAGAGATTTGTGTTGTGTTTTTGTTTCTATGCATGTTTTTTAATGGTATGATGGCTCGATGTGATGCGGTGATGTTTGAGGTGACATATGTGGGACCTCTCTACGGAAAACTCAAGCAGGATGTACCGGAGCAGGCGTTGATATGTCACTTTCTTCCTTTCCAACCTGCGGAAAGAACTTGGACAAACAACAGAATCTCCAAAAGACACAGTTAAAAAGACACAGTTATTGTGGCAGCCTTTTCTTTTTAAAGCCATTTTGGAAACAATTGACAATCTTTTGGAAAACACTAACCTTTGATGTTGTGTTTTTGGTTGGATTCGGTGTGGGGAAAGGTGTGGCATTTTCGCAAGCTGGCCAAAGCAGATGGCCAGCCCTTGGTATGGTTTGCGATGGGAAGTTCAGGTCAACCACCTTTGGTGTTGGCAGTTTTACAAGAACTCTTGAAGCAGCACCTGGGATGTTTTGATAAGGTGAAAGTGGGATTCCTTGTTTCTTAGGGATTTATGGGATGAAATTTAACATATTTTCTGAAAATTGATGGGTTGGTTCAGATGATTCATCTCCGAATTTATAGATCGTCCCCTTTTTGGGGACGTTCCTTCATTTTCGGGGGGTTCTAAATATGAGTTTTTTTTGACTAGCAGTAAATGAGGGATGGAGGCCATGGTGGGTAGTGGTGTGTCCGAGTGGCTTAGGGTTTTCTGAAGTTAAGATTTCTGGAAGAAGATCTGGGGGTTCAAAAAGTCAACAACAATTTTGGGATATCTTCAACGGTTGGGTTGGTGGTTTGGGTTGGTGGTTTTTGGTATCTCTAAGAATGTCCGCCCTGCGAAACCTTCCTCTCATGAGGGTTTTCTGGAGCATAACATTGGTCTGAACAAAAAAGAAGAGCCCCATGAGAGAAGGTTTCAACAGCTTTTATGAAGCAAGTTTAAGCAGAAAAAATTATTCTTCAGAAACAAAAGTTAAGGGATTCTATTCTGGGACTCATCTGCAGGAAGGGCGAGGTTGAATTTCCGTGTGGAGAGTCTTGAGAAGTTTGTTAGCAGTTTGGCAGAATGTGATTACCAAGGAAAAGGATTGCATGCCCCCATCAATAGACGAAATTTATTTATTCCCACGACGACCCCAAAAACAACGTTGGAGCTCGAATTGCAGTTCAATCATTTTGATGATGATTTCAAACCTGTAGATTGGTTGACAAGAAATCACCTCCAAAATCATCAGATCTCCAAAGTGTCTCATGGCATCCCATGTGTTTTTTTGAGTCAAGTTGAACCCCAAAATTTGTTGCCACGACCATTTGAGCAAACGTGATGACCGGCGTTTCAAGATTGAGGCAACCGAATTGGTATATCGTGGCGCCAGTCCATGCGTTGCTGCAAAAGTTGAAGATCAATGCTAGTGATGATATGGCAAGAGCAGATGCGGGTTCCACTCATGATTTTTGTGCAGGGTGTCAAGGGTGAGTTTTGTTTTTTGGGTGATAGACATCAAGAAACCAGGGTTTAACATGTAGTTTTCTTAGATGATGAATGCAATTACAGGAGCGAAGTTGAAGATGGACGCCGGGAATGACATACAAACAGCCAGCTCAAAGTAGTCAGTATAGTCAGAGGCTTGCCACTGCTTGGCGTCACCAAGAATTACACGCACAAAACATATAGATGTACGTGAATATACGTGTATATATACACGGTATATGATTACATATGTAAATATACATTGCATAATCTATATTGCATATATCGGGGCCCGGCCTATTTTCAGGGGCGAACTGTTTTCAACCCACAGCACCCTTGACAACCTCGCAAACCAGCGACTAGCTGACTAGCTTCACCCACCTTTTTTTCACTGAAAGTTTTTTCAACACCCAATTTGAAAACCCCCAATGGACCCATCTTTTTTTTTTTGTGTTGTTTAACAACAGAACTTGGATTCATCGAATTTTCAATTTTTTCGGACCTTTTGCTATTGTGATCATCTTTTTTTTTTGGAACGCCATGATTACCCTCCAGGGAACTAACATATCCCCCAAAAATGGGATTTTGAGTCGATGATTTTCCGAACTTCCCGTTTGGTGGGATATGTATCCATCCCCTGGAGGGTATTTTTTCGCGGCAAACCTGGTTGTGAAAAACCTCTCGAGGTTTGGCTTCGGATCGGCTCTACATTCCTCCAGCCTTGCTGCCATCACAGAAAGTAGAGCCTTTGTGTGATCTGGCGTTGACGCATGGTGGACAAGGACGGTTTCGTTTGGGCTTGGGGGTAAAGGTAGGTGATGAGCTTGGAGATGATGTTGTTGGTAAAAAAGTGGTCACATGTTAGGATGTAATTACTATTTTTATTGTATAAAACACTGATTCTACATGACAGAAATAACAAACCTATGGTTAGCAGTTACTCTAAGGAAGATCTATAGTATAAATATATATATATATATATATGTATATATATATAGAAACACATGTATGTTCCAAGTATCTACGTGTAGCAATTCCAAGAATGTTTTCTGGTGTGTCTCCTTTCATCTCTATCAGGTTCGTTGGTTGAGGTGGTGTCTCAGGATCTTCATAGGGTTTTGGTTATCCAATTTGTCTGCAAAAAAATTATCTCCTTGATTCTCCTTGCTGCTTGGGCTGCTATTTGGGGTTCAGCTCTTGTACGTTTTGTTGCCCTTCTTGTCTCATTTAGTGTTACTTCCTTCACAACACTTCTGATTAAAAAAAACTTGCAAATGTGGATCGACTGGGATATTGCCAGGCACGGTCCATACCAGCATGTGCTCGGGTGTCCCTTTTGTGGGTGTTGGCATGATGCCGGAGCAAGACCTAAATATTCGCCTGGCAGTGAAGCAAGGTGCCTTGGCAGAGCTGAGCTCGGTGGTCTCGGAAAACCCGATAAATCACAACATCCTCCGAAGATCACACCAAACAAATTTTCAAGAAAGAACAGATATACGTCATACATACATCATTTTGGTTTTTCAGATTTTCTCCGAGGTCTCTGCCATCTCGCGATTTCGGTTTTTTGTGTTGTTGGAAATCTAGATGGTTTGACTGGCTCTTTGGCTGGAGGTATGGCCCTTCAAGCAATGAAATCAGATTCTCCATCCTACATTGCTGGGCTGATGCAACGCTTGGCCGAAATGCCCAAAGTACGGGAACAGGCGGCGAAGATGAAGGTGT
This sequence comes from Breviolum minutum Mf 1.05b.01, assembly GCA_000507305.1. Lineage (NCBI taxonomy): Eukaryota > Dinophyceae > Suessiales > Symbiodiniaceae > Breviolum > Breviolum minutum. The sequence continues at coordinate 241,399 of DF239370.1, forward strand.
CTTGAGTTAATTTCGACGCCTAAAAGTTGTGTTTTTATCGTTTTTGAAGTTTTTTTGTGTGAACATCCAACGACAAAAATCATCACCCACCCAAAAAAAAAAGGTCAGAGAAACACATTCCACTTAACATATCCCTAGCCTTGCGTGATTGCAGGGATCAAGAAATTTGTGGGGACTTTCCCTTAACTACCTTGTGATTTTGAGGATTTGAAAGGCTTCTAAATCTCTCCTCGTTCAGTAGGAAAATACATGAACATCCCTGGCGACCATTATCGCTCCCCCAATATCGCAGGGTAGTTAATACTGTTGATGGTTCAGTAACCAGTTGATGTGGTAAATAACCCCATTATTGACAGGGCTTTTATATATATCCAAACGGTGGGTTGGGAAGTTGGGAATGGGATTTCTGAACCATCTTCCCAGTAGTGGAGTGTTTGGGTTGGTAATATTTATGACCCCACCGTATTGCTCCTGGTAACTCCCAGGTTTCGGGTCCACTTTTTCGGAAATGCTAAGGAAAAATGCCAGGAGTTTACAGGGGAACATGCCTTCGTGGAGCTGATTCTTGGAAAACTACGAGGTTAACGAAACGAGATTTCTGGGCGGCCAGGTTCCCCACGCAGTGGGAAAGAAGCCAATTTGCATGGGAAATGATCATCAGCTGAAGCCGGTTTCCTGTACCATTCGTCATGATGATGAGTGGAGAAAGGTGCCAAGAAAATCACCAATGCGTTCCAACGCATTGGTGACTGCTTTGAAAGCTTCGCCTGAAGCTTTCAGTGAAGAGCTCACCTGTGTTAGAAGCTTTGGTGGAGCTTTAACGCAGAAAGATCTACGAATCTACTCGGTTTGCTCAGAGCAGCCAAGCAGCCGCCAAATTTTCGATTTCAATGTGAGATGCCATAAACACCCGGTAAGAAATCATCCGCGAAATTATGGGGACTTACAATTTAAAACAAAAAATATATAAAATATCAAATTTCCAATTATTATATATTCAAACTTAATTATATAATATGATTAAAATTCAAATTAAAAATAAGATAGAATTAAAAATATAGATACCAGTAGTACCCGGACAAGCCGGGGGCGGAAGTTTCCAAAAGGAAAAGAACTATATAACACAGAAAGAATTTGCCTATAGAATGTGCGCAAGGCGACCGACCAGCGCGATGCCCAAATCCTTTCTTTGCTGTGAACGAGCCTTCTGCCGTTCCATGGTGGTGATGTTTTGTGCTTTGAAGTGAAGTGTTTTGATGTCTTGATGTCTGTTGCGGGGTCAGGTCAGGTGATGGTCACGTCATTTGATGCGATGTGATGGCTTGTGTTGTGTCATGTCACGTGATGCAATGCGATGTTATGGTGATGAGCTGTACTACTCTAGAACTACTCTGTGCTACAAAATACTAATACAAATACTAC
>DF239371.1:0-160964 GCA_000507305.1 Breviolum minutum Mf 1.05b.01
AATTTGATGATTCTGAACCGATCCGAGAAAGAGTTTTCATTTTCGCGTCCACAAGGAATCTCGGAGCGGTGCGATATTGTGTAACGAATCTATTCGTGGAGGGATACGTTGGCGGTTTGTTGCTCAAAGCTGTTGTACAAGGACAACAGCAGTGAGACTTTGAGTGTTCATTCTGCGAATCACCCCACAAGGCCAAAGGACATGTGTCAACAAATGCCTACAACACAAGGATTGGAGAGCCCCAATAAAAGCATCTCAAGACACTCAAGACAGACATGTCCAGACATGAAACAGCACAAGAGGTTCAAGTTTCACCTGCCATTAGAGAATCATAGAAAATTGGCCATCACCAAGGTTGCCAAATCGATATTGTTCCAGGATCGCCACCATCCGCCATGCCCTGCTTTTCATTCCTCCAAGGCTTTGCTGGCTGTGAGGCCTTCGAAAGTGTGAAAGAAAACTTGAAAACAACTCTGAAGCGACGCCTGTCGTTTGTCTCAACGTGCTTGCCCATAAATGACACACAGATGGTTGATGACTCTACATCCATTCCGACCAACCTCCACCAGAGCCTTCTAGAAGCCGGCAAGCAGGCTCGGGGTCTGCGACCAGGTCAGCATCGCCAGTATCGCCGACCAAATGGTGATTTGGTGTTGTACCTTCCACCCCCTGAAGAAGTCGAGGATAAAATCAGAGAGGTTGGTGATATGGTGCAAGTGTTTGGTTTGCAGGAGCGCACGGACTTGAACAACTTGGAGGGGCAGGTTGAAGGTTATGACAAAAAAGAGCGAAGGTATCAGGTGATTCTGGAAGATGGCACCCGTTTAGGACTTAAATCCAAGAACCTCAAGGACTGCGATGAAATCACCTCCCCGTTTGAAGCGTGGGACCAGTTTCACAAAGGGCTCAAACGAGCTGCTGAGGAAGAGATGAAGAAGCAAGCGTTGAAGGAGCTGAAGTGACATCACAATGACATCACAAAAATTTCATTCTTCCGCTTGCGAGTTGAAAAGAGCAGCATTTGCAGCTGGTAACCAGACTCGCCAACTGACACCTTTCTGGAAAGCAAACACCACTCAAGAACTTGCATGTCCAGGAAAGTGACCAATAGTGACCAAGCATCTTCACATATTTTCACTGTACCATACATCTCCATGACATTGCCGACAGCAATTTAGGTGGAGGAATGTGGATGAACATCATTTGCCATCCTGATTCATGTGTGATTTGTAGTTGGATCCAAATGTCATCCACCGATCCATCCTTTAGCTCCCAGCATCTGGACGCCGAGGTGATTCATGGGGTCCCTGCAGCCGGGGCCTCAAGAGAGAAGACGTTAGCTTCGGAACTTGGGGGCCAGTTGAAAATTTAAGCCAATCAATACCCTTTATGTAGCAAACCTCATTTATATACGTATTATTGCATCTAGATTTAGATTATAATACCTTCATTATTTTTTCATATTATCATTATCCTTCTTTTTCTTCTCCACTTGATTTGGGCACCGAAAGGGTCTTGGGTGACAATGAGTAAGGTGACGCCTGTGGCGGAGGAGTTCAAACTCGGGAAGTCTGGTGTTCGTGGACCAATCATGAGGATGAAGCGAGTCTTGGTACGGATTTGAGACTTTGAAACACTAGAACTTTCATGAACTTTCAGATTTTCATTATCATGATCAAATGATTAGAATTATAGGTCTGACATAGTCTGACCAAAGTTATGTTTATGCCATGGTCATAATTATAGTAAGGTTGGATTAGAATTGAAATCGAAATAAACAAAAAGTTGATACATGTCATTATATGTTGATATCGCAAGAAACTGGAAGGTGTTTAGGCCCATCGGCCACAGGGGGAGAAGCTGCTGGATTTTACATGATATCCGAATCGCTCGGGTTGAAAGGATTCGGAGACGGTCCACGATCAAGCTAGAGGGTGTTGGTAGTTGGGGGTATATTATCATTTCGTATTATTTCAGGTTTTCTATTCGGGGGAAGAGACATGACATGTCTTTTTTGAACCCTGCTGAATCTACGTATATTTCTTGTGGACTAAGCGGAAACAAGGCACCTGTGCTATAGGTACTTGTATGTGCCGTCGAACCTGGAGTTTCTTGAAAGTTTTTGAGTCTGAATGTACAAGTGAAAATGCAAGACATGATTGACCGCTGAGTTCTCAGGGCTTTTTTTTGTGGTGTCCTAAAATCCTGAACCCTCAAGCATAGATACCTAGTTTGAACGTGCAACAGAATGGGTTTGCCCCCCCCCCCCCCACACACAATTTTTCTCTAATCCAACATTGTTTCTCTTTTGAGGATGTTGGCAGAAAATCGGAATTGTCACGCCCCTTCTCGACCTGAACATCAGCGCCTTAGCATTTTCGAGTCTCATCATGTCTGATCGGGGCAAAAGTAGCGAACATCGTTTTCCAATGGATAGACTTGGATTGTCCACGAAGAGAGTCAGTCTCGGCAGCTCTTTTTGCTTCCAGTTTTCTATCAACAATTGAGAACACTCATTTGCATGTTTTTGAGAGTAGAGAGTCAAGAGTTTATGATCTGCCAGAATCTACCAGACCAAAAGTCTGATGTGCCCATGCCACATGTCATCAATCATGTCATCTCAGATAGATGTTTTGGGATGTTCTCGCAAGTTGGCAAATCGATGAAACAATTGGGACAGCTCAATGATGCTTTTAGCGAAGGCGCAGCTGCTCCAGCCGACCGTGTCGGAGCTGCTTGGCAGAGAGATGGGCCGGTGTTGCTGTAGTGAGATGCTTGGGATGCACACATGACATGACATGATGTACTGGTACTAATTTATATATCTTACATATTTACAATATATGTTATTGTTATTATGTATATATATATATACACATACAGGCACCAATGATATATGATCATGCACTTGAGCAAGTTCAAACAATATTTTAGGAGACATTTCCGCATTACTTATTCATATTATCACAGATCTTTTGTGTATATTGGAGGCATGTGGTCACTCATTGCCAGCATAAATACGAGCTACGAGTATCAATGAACGACATTCAGTACCATGCCATACATTGTATGCACTTAAAATAAATGGCATGGGTGTATCTCCATCTCCCAGGCATGTATGTCCTCATGGCAAATTTCGAGTGCTTGGTCACCATTACATAATGATATGCAGAGGTGCCAGAACTGCAGACTTCATCCCATCAGAGATACTTCTCGTGGATGCCATCACCAGATGTTCACATCTTCAAAAAGGATCCATTGGTCCAGTTTCATATCGGAGATAGCCTCGATCTGAGCAGGTGAATATCTGTGACTGCAGAGGATACGCCATCGGCATCCATTGGCTTTATTTGTCTAAGATTCCACAGCTAAGCTTCAGATTTGGCAACTTTTTCTGAGGGAATGTATGGGAATACCTACCAAGGTTGTCCTTCCTTTCAGATCGGTCCTCAATATGTTGTGTCTGGTGGTGAAGCTCGGCTTGACGATGTTAGCAAATTGTGGGGGGCAGGAAGTGCAGTTGAAGGTTTGACGAATCCAATATCAATCAATATCACTCGCGAATACAAGAGGATTTAGGGAGTAATATCAATGGAATTGCAGGTGAGACACTTGATATTATTTGATGACCCTGGCTTTTCTCGTTGACATGTGGTTTCTTTGGTGGATGCGCAAACTATGTGGACTAGACATCGAATGGACATGAATGGACATCAACAGACTCAGTAGTGCACGTCGGGCTGTCGCTTCAAAGCTGCAAGAGCCAGTTAAAGCATAAAAAAACATCTTTTGAATGCTCATCACATGTCATGTGCACGTATGATTGCAGACGTGTGAGCTTGACCAGAAACGAATAGCCGGTAGAGTGCTTTCACCATCCATTTTGATCCATTTGGGGGTACCAAGTACCTGCAAATTTAGAGGAAACCCAGAACCACTTTGCTGAGCTCTGCCTGCAGATAGTTGTGATTCCATGGGTTGTTGCAGGACAACAAAGTCTATGTGACATGTGCGGCCGGCTATGAGTCCGTGGACGATATTCGATTGGTCGAGTCCGAATGCAAGGCCAGGTGGAGACCAGGGGACTGGCGTGTTGACAACTTTAATTCGAGTTTTTTTTGATTGATTTGAGTTGAATTGCTGCAGTGTGCGGCTAATTTATTGAGAGCAGATGAGAGCAGCTATCTTTTTGATTATTTTTTGTGTGGTGGGTGGGGATCAGAGCAAACGTATGCAAATACCTTCTCATCAAATTGAAGATGCAGTGTGGAATGACTCTCTGCCAATTTGAAAAAATATATAACATATCAATACATATCAGCTCTATGATTGAAACAGCGCGACGGCGCAAAGCGGGCACACTCAAATCTGACTTCCCACTTGTCATTTAACCCAATAAATTTCAAGTCCTCCGTCGTAAGGATGGTGAATGGACACCTTTGGCCGTGTCCTGTGGCCGGAGCTGCCCAGATTTTGCGGCGGCTTCCTGGAAGTTCCTTGGCACTGATGATGGGAATGTTCACAGCTGGTGGGATGATCTGAATCTTGTTGTGTACCAGCTTCAACTGCGGGATGTGGGATGGGATCGTGATTTTTATGTCAGAAAGATGTGAGCCAAGGTACAATGTGACTGGTGCTGATCTTAGTTTTGACACTACACACCGACATACCTTTGTGTCAGCAAAGTGAACCGACAACACCAGCTACTCGACAGCAACCTAAGGTTCTGGGAATCTGCATGGATCCACCAGACAAATTACCTGTAAGCGTAGCTTCTCAGATGCACTTCAGTGACCAAGGCCAGGGCAACTTCCCGAATGATTAAAGATATGATGGAAGGAACATTCCGAAACGATTGATGCTCCGCAGACGTTGTCGCATTCAATGCACATGCATCATCATGATACAAAACGCAATCAATCAATCAATCAATCAATCAATCAATCAATCAATCAGTCAATCAATCAATCAATCAGTCAATCAGTCAGTCAATCAATCAATCAATCAATCAATCAATCAATCAATCAATCCGTATATATTATATACATATTATTTTGTATGCATATATATATATATACACAATCTTTTCAGGCAAACTCTGTTGAATATGAACACGTGATGAACAAGTGGACGCCCCAGACAGGTGAATTACCAAGGTTTACCCAATATTTTTTCCCGTTTCGGATTGTCTCCTTGGTGAATTCTTGACGGTTCATTTCTCTTTACCGCACTGTCAACAAAGAACCTTTACAAGGCACATTGCCTGTGAGTATCCATAGGTTACCCAATTTGGGGCGTGCCTTAGAACATTTGAATACATTTGAGACAGGCATGACACATGCTACGTGACGTTTTTGGGTGCGTTTTCTGTAGCTTTCCCTCAGGTGAGACCAGTGACAATTCGGTAGAAGTCGCGGTGTCTGCTTCCGTGATTTGTCAGGACTGTAGATGAGAGCAGGTGAGTGACAAGATGTCGCCAACCAATAATGGATCCTGTATTCAGCAAAAACCTAGCATACTACGGTAAACCTTCACCTGTCTTTCCACTTTGAGTGAATTTGTTTCTGATGCTGATTGTAGAATCATATACAGTAGAATGATGCAGAAGCATCATGTTGGCTGGAAACTTTCTGGACGCGTCGACTAGGAACGAATATACAGTAGAAAAGATCTTTTGGATGGAAGGACCCCTGCACCGAAAGAACTTTGGGCCCTAGAGTAGCACAGCGTTATTTTCGATCAACATTGACAAAACGGCCAGGATGGAAGTTGGACGACTCCATCTTTGGTGTGTACAGGGGATTGCCTCACACCAGAATTGACCAGTGCCTACGAATCTCAGCTGAGAACTAGATTGGGTTTACGGCAAACCGTTTAGATTTGTTCCATTCCTTCTCTCGGCTGTTGTCCGTTGAAGAATATGAGATACTTGAAGTCAATATATAAAAGTTTTTTTCTTTCAATATAGCGTTTTGCTCTAGTACTTTTTAGTATCTCTGCTTTTCTTGTCTAAAGGCAATAAACGGAACTCTTCATGGATCTTCATGAATGTTCATAAAACATGTTACTTGTGATCCTTCCCCAAAATTGATGTGCGTTTGAGACGTCTGATGATTTCAAGTTGAGACTGACAATAGAAAGTATTTATATAGTCGTGAAATTCACATCTTGAAGATATGGTTTTAGTCACAACAGGCCCTTTGATTGCCGAAAACATGGGCGGACCATGTAGATGTGAATTACGCGGTGCAAATGGTGCCCTTGCGGCTTTGTAAGGCATATTTTAGCATTTTCAACAGGGTGTTTCCACTGCCTCATGCCATGTTCGTCGCCGATCTGATATGCCAATAGGCATGCTTTTCTCTTTGACTCGCTTGGTGTACTGCTCATGTCCCACAATTGCCTGAGGCATGCTGTGTTCATCGCCTTTTTCTGATTTCTTTTACAATTATCTCCAACTTCACGGTTTTTCTCCTTACTGTACCTGCTTCCTGTACCTACTGTAAGTTGATGTTACTGAACTTAAAAACTGCCGAGGCTGTCAGTCAGATCAATGGAACTAGCGGAGACAACGTGGCGCAACGCGGCACAGTGTGGCAGATCAGCTGTGCACCAGGTGGGGTCGGGGAATGTTGGTGAGGCAAGCACAGTACATCTGGCCACTCGAAATTCTGCTCACTGTTTTGTCTTGTGATTTGTCGTGCCACAGCATTTGAACAGGTTTCCTGGTGCCCCACCTAACCTGTGTCATTGCCCAACCCGGTGCACACTTTACCATTGAAGGTTTTTCAGCTCGTGAAGACCAAACATCTGTTAAGCTCGAGTGCGTTGGGAGCTCATTTGTAGCTGTCATGGAAGTGTTATCCAAGAAGTTCTTAACCAAGGCATCTTGCAATGGTCACAACATGTTGGGAGCATGTTGCATGTGTATCTTTAGAATCTCAGGAGAGGGGCAGCTGGAGCGGACTCAAAGATATTCCAGTTGCTTGGCGATTGCCATCGAGCGTACTCGCAGTTTCCAAATATGATTTATATAAGCCTAAGCTGTGTTCTTATTGGTCAATCAAATCGCTGGATTGTGTGAAACAAAACGGAGGTTGGCTGGAAATCTCTACTTGCATCAACTTGGAGAGAAGGAAACATTCAGTTGTAGGAATCCCCTGCATGAAAATCCCAGGATTGCAAAGCTGACTGTCCCCGATACAAATTGTCCGAAGGCTATGAAATAGTTGGTCATGGCCTCAGCTTCAAAGATGTTCAAAGATTCTCCACTGTAGGTTGGTATCTTTGTGCACATTGCAATACGGAAAGGACATTCAATGATATGAATCAAAGAAACAAATTGCATGTTTGGCTTTGAGGGCGAAGATGACTTGTTCGGTATAAAGTTGCTCTACCATGTTCTAAGCCATCTTTGTTTATTTTGGGATATGATGCAGGATGTCGTTTGAATTCAGATTCGGATCTCTGTCAGCCCCGTTTTTAGGTGATGAAGATGCACAGAGAGTGGTTGCTTGGGACCAATGGCAGTGGCAGGAGTGGATGTTTTCTTTGTCGATTGGCCATGGCCACCAAGCGGATCATTGTAGATCCGTGTGAAGCTGTTGTTTTCCTCATGGAAGGTGAGTGGAGGTGAACAGCCACCTTTTTGAAGAGCAGTTGACGAGCATTTGTAGCTAAAGGTGCTAAAAGAGTCTTGATGACGGTCATTCTGTTGATTTGCATGGACTTACCACCCATGATTGCCATCACTTAGCCAAGCGAAGGAGGAGGATGGCTCCCAGGAGCCTTGGCAAGGTTTTGTTGCAACACCCGCCAGAGATAGTCTAATCTTATAATCACGGAAAGTTCGTTGGATTCACAGGCATTGGTTTTAAGTTGTTCGCCCGGTGTCACTTTTTTTTGAGGGACATCTATCTTGGCTTCTAGGACAGACGGCTGCTCAACATCACAGGAGTGAATCACGGCAACTTGGCACTTGGAACTGCTTTGTCACTTGACCCTTGACCCAAGAAGCGCAGTCGATTCCTTGGGGAGCAACCAGGGATTCCCGTAAATTACCAATTTTGGGGGCGATCAAACAATGAAGTCATTTGAGGCACCACGATTGGCATTCGCTGCGTGGAGGGGTATGGACGCGTCCCAGGGGCTGTGGAACGTGTGGAGTGCGCCCTGGCCAAAAAAAATCGTTTTAAACCTGGTCGTGGATCAAAGGGAGTGCGGTAGTAGTATCGCATAGTGTGGCCGAGTATGGCTATGATTGTAATCTTTTTTGGAGTATGAAAGAGTTCAGAATGTGCCTTTGTTATTTTTGTTTTCTGTCTCGTCTACTAGTATTAATGATTATAGATAGTCTAAGTTTATTGTGTTGCTGTATGGAAGAGGAGGGTGAATATTCTGTTCTCCCCTTGCGAATCTCTCTTGGATATAATGTAAGTCATCCGTGTGCCCGCTTGAAAGTTTGTAAGTGCATAATGTTGCTGCTCATCCCTGCAGCCTTGGTCCATGTCACTTTCAAGTTTCAAGACATTTCATTGTTGTGATGGTACGTCATGCCCATCATGGATGCACTGCTGAAGGGGAACATTTCTTTGCTAATGATTATCCAGTATCCATAACATTGTCACCGCTGAGATGAAAGATTCAAGAGCAAAGGGAGCCAACAAGCCAAACTCAGATTTGATCGATAGTTTTCTTTGGAATGGCTTCGATTCAAACTGGAGACCTTCATTCCACGGTCGCTCTAAAGAGATAACATTTAGTTTGGGACACTCCTTCTGATATCACCAAAGAGATAACACTCCACAATCCAAAATTCACAGCATCATCCATTTATTGGCAGCTTCAAAAAGCAGGCCGCTGTCTGAGGTAACGATGGCCAATGGAGTCCATTGTCTTTATCTTGCTCCAAAGATTGTCGGCCTTTCAACACCAGCATCTTAGAATTTTCGCGTTGCTTGCCTTGATCAAGAGTGAATGCGCTGGAACTTGCTGACATGATACCATAATGTACAATATATACCGGTGGTGGATTGCTTCCACGGAGCCCTGGGGCAGATTGGTCAAAAGCAGCCTGCGGTATCGAATTGACAGATATGATTATAGACATAGATATGATTCTTTCAAAGACATGACATCTACTGGATTTGTTGAAATAAGCGCAACCCTTCAATTTTGCGGACCTCCCCTACGAAATACCTCATCAGTATGAAGATCAGTAACCAGGTTTACTCTGTAGTTTGCTATTTTTCTGCTCCATCTTCAAGTCAGTGTAGTGCTATGGCCCATTATCTCAGTATTTGGCAAGCTATACTTCAACAGGCCAGTGTATGCAGCTTAAACGCTGCTGTTGAAAAATATTTTAGAGCTCCCTAGGGGCAGAGTCTTAAAAGATGTGCATTGAAATTGTGGAATCTGGAAAAGACCACGGACTATACCATATTGTACCAGTCCAGTATATTATCATTTATCAAATTTATCATATGATACTACGTATATATATCTAGATATGGATATTATATCTGTATATTATATACATATTTCACTGATCCACAAAGACTCTCCAACTCAACCAGGCCAATGATGCCCATTCAAAGTGTGGGCGTATAGATTGTATGTATATATTGTATGTATATATATATACATACATACGCATATCATTGCATTATATATACTATATGATTATATTATTGTACATAGATGTGATGTACATTGTACTATTCGCTACTTGACATTGACCTACGAGGGGGGAGGTTTCCATGATCCTGGTCAAGTGGTACTACTCCAGAGGCTTCCGTATCATCATGGATCCCATCATGGATGATTCTGCGCCCAGTCAAGCAGATGCCCCACACGGACTGATGGGGGTGTGTCCAGTTTCCCCTTGAAAAATCTTGAAGACAGTACTTTCTGATCGTTTGAAACCTGTGCTGTGCATGTTATGCAGTCGGCTGCGTGTGTTGACGCGACAGGAAGCAAAATTATCATTGGCTGCACCTTGATTGAACTACTTGTCAGTATGGCCTTCAAGCTGGCCATATGACAAGTGATTCAGAGAGTATCACAGTGAGATTTTGCAGCACCGCCTCAGTGTTTAAGGTGCTGAGAAACCCATGAACAGACTCTATATACCTGTTTTGGCCCAGAATGTGTTTGCTCGGATGTTGAGATGATGGTGTTTTACTTAACCAAATTGCATTTTGGCCCCTTTGACAGATCATCATAGAAAGGGAGATTGCTTTTTTATGCCGGAAAGCCACGAGCCATGCTGCGTACCAAGGCAAGATAGATGAGGACAAAGATATTGAGTCTATGAAGCGAGGAGAAGTATCTTGCTTCCATGTGTTTGTAGCTAGTGATGTGTTCAATGTTCCAAGGGAAATTAATCCGACTACTACTGTCACCCCCTGGATTGTTTTTTTTGTGATCATTTATTTGACTAGTTTCCAGTGATGGGTAGGGGGGGGTGGGTCTACTTAGGGTACTTGATTAATCTCCAACATCAGTGAATACATAACCTCCCCATTTTTCGTAATTGGGTCCTTCCATTCATACATAGAGTGCCACCATCAAACATCATGTGGTGGTTTGCTTGTGGCATCCAAGCATTCATAACGATGTTGCTTAAGATCCTTCGATGTCGGCTCTTCCTAATTCTTCTGTCGGATTCTTCACCTGCCAAAAGGGAATGTGATTTGTCACGGCCTAAACATCGCCACCTGAAATTGATCCAAAGGTATCTGACCCCTCCAAAGGAATGCAGTACTTGCTGGAAGAAATTGTTGGATTTTTTTTCAGAAGGCTTGTGGACATTAAAATGGCCTAAAATAATGTCATTTTTTCTCTTTATTGAAAGAATGAAAGATAGAAAAGCGTATCCATTAGCACCCCGCAAGCCTTTGCATACATTCAGGATAGTTTCATACCCCAATGATTTGTGATAGTTGGATATACAGACGCTTCATTGGGCCATCCCCACGTATCATCAAATTGGTCTTTGGGTATCTGACCCCCTTGCCATATGGATCACTTGCTGGGAGGTTGTGGTGTGGTGGTTTCAGGGAATTTGTCAAAAAAAGACAAGACAATTTGATTTTCATGCCCCAGGAAAAAGGGATTAGTTTGGTAAAGAACTGTTTCATCTCTTACAATCTGCTGTTGCAATGAAGGTACATGAATTATCATGAATTTGCTAAAAATAGAAAATGAATGCCGTGCAACTACGTTTTGCAAAATGCTTTTTCAATTTAAACGCAAATGAACATGCTTGTTGAAAATATTCGTTAATCATTGTGGTACAGGATTGTTGTACGTATTCTATTCCAACCAGTCGTTTAGGATAAGGTTGATATTTGATCGAGCTCTTACAATCCATATACATTTTTTGAAAAAGGTAGACAATCGATTTGGCTTATTTCCCAAACAATGAACAACAAAAATGAATAGGTATAGGTGTTGGAATTTGTGTCTTACATTGTCTCCAATATTGTTTTGGCCCCCCGTGGTACACCAGGAGCCAATGCTAGGATATACAAACTCAAGCCAGGACAACAACAACATTTTACCGTAGCTTTTTAATACATTTTCTGCGGCGAGCCCTCCCTCGCTCTTGTCCCCCTCACCCTCGAGTTGCGCGGGGCCCTCAAGGTCACCTGCGATAACGGCCGTTGGATCCCGTCGGATTTTCGGTGCTTCCACGACTGCCGGCCCTTCGTGCCAGGGCCGGCATATTCGGCAGCTCGGCGTGACTTTGAAAGACCCATCAGATTATGGTCATGATTGATGAATATCTTAAGTTATACATAATTATACTAGTATACGATATAATACGACATAGACATATGAATTTCATACCAATGGTATAATATGAATATGAATCAAGGGTATGCCGAACATGCTGGGTTCCTAATGGCCCAGAGAGGTGAGTTGAAACACATTGCTTTCCTTTTGGAGTTTAGGGTGCAGGCAACTTCAGATGGCAAGAACGCTTCTGTTTACAAGGTATAGTCAGCAAATTACTGATTGAAGACGATTGAAGTATGGCCCAGCAAATTGAGTAGGATTGGATGTTAGCAAGGCTCTGCACGGGTTTGTTGCCGCATCAATGAAAAACGGTAGCACTCACACTCATCGAAATTGCTACTACTCTGTAAGATAATGTGCAGTAAAAAAACTGCAGTGCGCAACGGAAGTTCTTTGCCCTTTAGTTTGGAAGTGCTTGAGAAAGGAAATTTGCTCATGTTCTACCCGGATTTCCCGCATTTCCTACCATAGATTACTGATTGCCCACCTGGTTCGACCGGAGGCGTTGATCCCTGGAGCTTTGGCATCACAGCGCAATCGCAGTGTGCCACATGGCACACAGCTCTTGGCCACCTGTGCACAAGGTGCTCTCATAAACTGTTTGGACCTGGGTGAAATCATGCAACAAGATCAACAAGAATCTGCCCTTGCACATCCATAGTTGGCCGGGTAAATTGCATTTTGGCACCAAATTGAAGTTGGATACACCTTGCCAGATGAAGCTCGTTTCAAGTATCCAGCTCGTTCCGAACAATCCACGCATGATGCCGGCTGTGAGATTTTGCATTTCTTATTTTCTTGCGCCAACTTCCAGGCTTTTCTGCTCTACCCAGCTTGCCACCCAACAGCTCGAGTGGAGGCCCTGATGAAGTGGAATTAAGTCATCCGGGCAACAAAAAGGTATTGAATCAGACAGAAATCTATGGCAGGAAGCAACTGCCAAACATACATGTACTGCACTCTATATGAATTTATTTAATGTATATCAATGTAACATGACAAACGCACTCAGACATCACGTCAAAGAATTATACCGTAGGTATGACTTGTTCCATCATCAACAAATGTGCATCTATTCATTCGGAGATGTAAGTTAATGAAGACAGACGAAATGATCAATGCGTTTGATGTTCGACAGAGGTGTGCCATTTTGAGTAAATGAGTCATAGCACGATGATTTGGTGCCATCTCTTTTTCATGATTCAACCATGATTCAACTACTTTCTGCCCAGCAATATGATGTAGCAGCAGGCAACTCACATATGCAATATACGTCTATCTATATGTATACATTTTACATACAGATGAGGGACTTTGTTGCCTTTTCTACACTGCGGCAAAATATACAGAAAGGTCCCTGGAACAATGCAGTGTACGTGTTTGTTCTTTTTTGCTCCGGCTAAAGCACTTCGCTTAGATATGTTTCCACTCGACTGAACTGGTGTCCAAATACTGTATGTCCAAATATCTCAGCGACGCTGGCGGTTTTGTTCAAGTGGACAGGTGGTGCTGAACGACGGATCACACCCAGTGAACTCATCGCAGAGTCAGCAGCATGGCTTTGCGGTGTTTCAGGGGAGTTGTGTCCATGTGAGTTGCTGGTGTTGAGACCTGTAGACAGACATGGCAAGTTGTATTGATCTATGCAATGTGATCAACACATCAGCCAATATATGAGAAACATTTTGTGTGACCCATTTAATGAGAATGAGTGGTTGACCATGGTTAGTTCTCCAGACCGCATAAGTGGATGTTTTGCCGCCCGTGCAATCTGAAGGCAACATTTCCTATGTAGTAGAATCTTTGAGACATTATGATTGACTGGGAGAACATGACATACTAGGCTGGGGCCCCCTATGGTTGCTTGTGCATTTACTTTGACATCATAATGCTTGAACATTGTAATTTTGGCGCCTGAATCCACCCAGATTCTGAGATTCTCAATCTAATTCGACTCGTGCAATCCTCTTCCACATCCATTTCGCCTTTGATTGGATACGAACATGGTATGAGCTTGTTTTGGAAAACTGTGCCCCAACTGTGCCATGCTTAAGAGTTGCAAGGAGTGTGTCGATGGCTATTGGACCGACATCACCTTGTCGCTTGGGCTCTCGAAAAGGTTTACGTGCTCTGGACGCTGGATGTATAGAGGAATTCTTGCCGTTGAACCAAAGCGAATTTTATCATATGTCATATATATATATATATATACATTTGTCGGTTGTCGGTAGATTTCAGGGAAGAGAACACACTTCCCTGAAGCAAAAATTGGACGCATCTTATGAAAGCCAATGAAAGCCGATGATAGCATCATGCTGGGAGAGGCATCTAATCAGTAGAAGCAACGGAAACAGATCCGAACAAGAGACTCGTTGAAGGTGGGTCTTCGAATCACTCAGTCTCAACCAGTGCGGAATCGCCATGCCCTGCAAAATTGTAACAAGATTTGACTCGTTGGAGGTTGGACAGGCGTTTTTTTTCCACGAAATTTTCTGCCGAGGCAATGCTTTCCAGATTGCCCATCCTGGCCCATGAGACAGCGTATGGTCATGGATAGTGGTGGTGGCTTACGGGTGGGCTCGTTGCTGCGTTTGGCGTGTGCTTCTAATTCTAAGCCAGATGTTGCAATCAGATGTGGAATGCATGGATGCTGGGCTCAAGAAGTTGGTAAAGCATGGTAAAGCCCTAATTGCGAAAGCCAGTAGCTTTAATGCGAAACAAGCATGAGTTCGCAATCATATGGCAGATTTGCTTCCATCATTAACCGAAAGTATTCTGTATATTATACTTCAGTATACAGCCATTTTTGGATGTTTGTGGATGATGACAATTTGAACATATTATCAGGGAAGTCCATTTTTTTCCGACGCATCCTCTGTGTTTCTGCGAAACTCTTGTTCTCGGGATGTCTTGGTGACCGGATTTTGTTTGATTCGATTCCTTTGATGGAACCTTGATGGAACCATTTCCTGAGTCTTGTGGGCATTATTTATTGTACATTTTTTCGTTTTGGATGTGAGATCATCATCCCGCTCATGAGGCACCTGGGAGGTACTCACAGAAGATTCCGACAGTGAGGGTCGCAACTTGAAGTTCCTAGTGGGTGAAGCGGTAACTGCCGAGTGCCTGGTCTCAAGGGGATTTGATTAAAGATGGGACCAGCGAACAAGGTTAAACCGACTTGGAGCATTTTGCACCCTTTGGCAGCTTGTGACATCTAGAGAATTCTTGAAATGCTTCTCTTTGTTCTATTGTTGGAGACAATCTTTTCACAGATTATCCTTGTGAAACAGACGCATAGTGGAGCCTGGTAGAAATTGCGAGTGCCATTATATATTCGTAGTTAATTTGATTTTGAATTGCACTACTACATCTCCTCATTCTTTTAAAGCGCATCACTCCATAACGCCTTCATCGAAAGGGTCAAAGGAAAACAGTCAGTGCCCTGCACTTTTTGCATTCATCGCTACAGGGACTTCGTGAAGATGTGCCCCAGTTTCAAGCACAGAGATGTCCGGGACGTGCTGGAGAAAATGACGTTTTGGTCCAAATTGTCAGACGATGAAAGGGCGATGTTCATGATCCTGACCTTGGGATGTCTTGGTTCCTTGTGCCTCGGAACAGTTTAAGAGAAGGCAAATAATAAAAGAAAATCAAGGGGTCACGTCGTTATGGATTGCTTGCACAATTCAATCAACTTCGAAATGTCAACACTTTGCTACATTTCAATTGTTTTTGGTGTTTTGTCATGGGTCCTCAATTTCGATCCTTTACTACTTTACCATCACATTTTTTTCTGCCAACTGCGTCCTTCCATCGGCACTTTGGATTCTTTCCCTTTCGTGTGACTCCAGCAATAGCAATCTCGCTTCCTTCGTAGGTGTGGTCTCGCTTGCACCTACTTCCTTTCACCCTATGCGGCAGAAGAGCCGCCCGAGGTGCATGGGTGATTTGAAAGTGATGTGCTGGGGATAGAAGTCCGAACAGTCCATGGGCAACTTTGCTTTTGTTAGTTGAGTATGCAATCAAGTTTCATCAAGTTTCACTTTTCAATTTATATAATTTTTCTGGGCTAATATGCACACATGCATAAGCGTTCTGTGTCACGTTTGTGTCCATGTTTGCTCACTGCCAACCTCCTCACATCTGATACTGATACTGTAGATGCCAAGCAGTGCGCACCCCAAATTCCTAATTATGTGTTTCATTACGCTTAGACTCATCCGGGGAAATATATTTACATCGAACTTCAAATGTGTAATATATATATATAGTATATATTACATTTCAATAGAGTTAGATTGACGGTTGGCGATGCTATTTATATACACACTGGGCCACTGGGCCGTACATTTGAAGTGTTGGATGGTCAAGTCCAGCAGGATGAGGCACTGGGCGATTCCGAAGCGACACATCAGTCGGAGGAAACGGCGGAGCCGCTTGGGCTGCGACGCTTCAATTTGCTGACCGGTGAAGTGGAACGGCGTCGCTCAGGCGTTCAGGGCGGAGGGTGGTGGATCAGAGCGAAGCTTCTGAGAGTTGGTGGAAGCAGAGCTGATTAAAGCATTATTTGTTCAAGTTATGATTCAGTTATGATAGTTATGCCGCCGCTATGCCCTTATCAAAGGAATGGATGCAATTATTTTGTGATGATAGAACATGATTGATATTGATTAATCTGTTCAGCATTCATGTAGTAATCATGTCTGACATGACATCTATGTTCTTGTTTGAAACCAGTTAGAATCTCTGTCTACACTATGGTACACTTTTGATATTATCATCCTATATTTTCCCAATATTTTGTCTGTACTGTATATTTTAGTTTCTTATATTTCTGTTGCACTTCCCCCAGTTTGATTCTCCAAACGGTTCAATTTGGGAGAATTGGATAGAGTCACAGAGTCGAAGAAACACGTCAGGTCGGCGCAAGCGCAGTGCTGCCTATCGCTTGTCAAAATTCGCACAGAGGAGTGTTGCCTGGCCAAGACGATGCTTCCATGTTCCAATGTCCTGCTGCGATAGGAAAGTCTGCATCAGTTTGATCGGATGAGTGGGATGACTCCAATGGTTTCCAAATTTGAACTTGTGGTTGAGTCATTTGCAACAATGCCCGTGGCCGGAAGATGTGCGGATTTTATCATCATGTTTTATCCTTGCGTTGTTAGTGCTAAAAAAAATCCATGTTGCGGTCCTGTCTCATCCTTTATGGGATGCTGCATAATATATCATTTTTGTCCAGTCGGTCAAGCTCAATGCTGTACGGAAGCCTTTTCACAATGCTGCATGCAACAACTCCCGTCTCGTTCGAAGGTGTTCTAAGATATCTAAGATGTGAGAGGTCCAGGTGAGCTTCGCTTGCTAAGGCCAGCAGGTTAGCAGGATATTTGAAAGATGCGAACCCACAAGCGACAAGTTGTGCCAACTGCGATCGAGCTGCCACACACGTTTGTGTCTTTGCTGAAGAAGAGGGCCTTTTTTTTCATGCTGTTCTCAGACCACATGCGATTGCTTGATTCTACCTATTTTGACTAGATTACGTATGTAAATCTTCCTGTGACAAAAAAGATAGAAAGCACCAAACCACACGAAAGTGGTGAAAAACATTGGGAGTGGGGCTGGATGGCAGGTTTCCCATGCAGTCATCTATGCCTATGCCTGAGCTGTGCGGAAGATTTTTTGCAAAGTCTCAATGGCCCTGGATTTCAAGAGTTGGCAAATCAACGTATGGCTCCACAAGAGGAGAGGGCTTAGAGTAATCACTTTGAAATACTTTGAATAGTTTCATTTAAACTACAATAATCGGATATTTTCATTTTTATTTTTACCTGCTTAGCCGTGACCCCCACTCTAGCAAAACGCTAGTATTACGTAGGTATGCTATCGTATACTATGTTGTTTGTATATGTATTAAAAAGATCACATAACAGAAATTGCAGATATCCGTACAAGAATGGCCATGGGCATCTTTCCATTCTATCTTTTTATCCCCCCGATCATTTGAAGCCATCTTATTGAAAAACATATAAACCATTTTTCTTACTTGGTCTTACTTATTATGTTGGGTTCTTGTTGAAAAGATGGCTTGGGTTGGACAAAATCCAGTGAGAGGGTTGGGATTCTTGATTGTTGAAAATGCTTGCTTGGTGGCTTGGACATGCCCTATCCTAACGATTAATGCATAGGATGAACAAGCGCATGATACGCACAACTCATCTTGGTGAATGATCGGGCCATGTTTGGACCTAGAGAGACATGTGCTATCATCTGCAAAGTTTGCAGCTATTAGATAGCATCAGTATGAAGATGTATGAGGTGGCTCAATTCAATACTGCGTCATTGTGCTGTGCTTCGTCAATGCCCATGTCCCTAACAACCATTTTAGTGCAAGACTGGTCAGCATTGGCAGGACGGCATGGACATCATTGAAGGTCAACCCTCATGCCCGCTTTGTGGGCAGTTCGTGTTCTGCGTCATTGATGCAGCTTCAGATTTGCACATCAAGTCTTTCTTTTCCAGATATTTTTAACGTTTTACATATTTTTACAATTCGAAAGCTCTTTTATAATGTTTATGTTTTTGTGCCTGCAGCACCGTTTCCTGCTGAGATCTGCTGAGATCCTGTTGTTTGTGCTCTGCAAATTCTATCGAATTCCAGTGCTTGTCAGGTTCCAGGATTGCCTGGAAGGTTTGAATTGTTAGAAACAAAACTCAGTCAACAAGTAGGAAGTAAGACAGTTTCCGCGGGCAGTGCAATGCCCCTTCCATGTCCGATCATGTTGAATCCAATAAATGAGTGAAGAACAGAAATTCGATCTCTCTGTCTCTCTCTCAATGATGTTTGTCTCTCATTCTCCTCTGTACATGCATTATATTCTGAATTTGTAGAGTCATAATATAATGAAATACTTTTTTATCGATATAATCATATCGGTACTTTTAGCAAGTTTTAAATCGCAACAGAATTCTAAACCAAGTCTGAGTCACTCCCAATCCAACCAAAAGTTCGGCCCATTTTCGATAAGGCCAAACCGGCAAAAGTTTTTGAGTTGCCTGGGCCCTTGGATTTAGCCCTCACTGCAGCAAGTGCCGCTGCCACTTCGCTGCGCCGCACGGCCGCCTTCGCAGCACAAGGAGCTGATGCCAGAGCACTTATCAAATCATAATCGAACACTGCTTAAGAGCGGAGCCATCAAAAGACGTTGATAGATTTTCTGATTTCAAGCATTTTGAAGAAAATTGGTACCACAATAGTCAGATGGTGGTATATGAATGTAAACGATGGTTGTACATAGTTGTACTCGTACGCATAAAAAAGTCTAGTGTACAGTTATATAGGTGTGGCTTTCTATATATATTCTTTGGATTGGACTGCGTCATCCAGAAATATTTGCAGTATTCCGGCCTGGTTTCATCATTTGCCTTTAGAAGACGGTTATTTGCATGATATTCCATCTTAGTTACGAGTTGGGCCTGTCTGCGGCTGTTGCGCCGAAGTCTTCAGATACCATGTGATGGATGCTTTGTGAAGGAATGACAGATGCTTGAAATGAATGCGCCAAATGACAAGTGATGGCTTCAACGGTGTTCCTACAGATGAGAAAGAAAAGGATAGAAAAAATATCACGATCTTCTAGGCATCGTGCCTCTGTCCAAGCAAAAGCATGGTAGCTCTTGTCGTTTTTGACGCAGAAATCAGCCAATCACAAAGTCTTTCAGCCATTTCAGCACATCTCCAATGCCAGGAGCACGAGACGTGGCAAATCGATCCGGCATCTCACCCACTACGGTGGGGCCTACGACAGTAGGGCGCTCGCGGGATCCGACCATTACAAGCCATCTTTGATTTTGATGCCCAGGCCCTTGCCATGGAAGGAACCATTAGGGAAATGTGAGGGAAATGATATGAAATGTCCATGTCCGAACAAAAAGGTTTTGGACCATTTCTGGACCTTGAGTGATTTTGAACTATTCAGATCGGCAGATTCTCGACCGGATTGGTGACAGATGTCATTCTGAAGGAACTTAAGAGATGGTAGCTTGGCTTTGGCCCCCAACTGCGGCGAGCTTTCTGGGGTCAAGAAACCATGTGTTGCCTGGGTGATTCATAGTTCAGAGTCATAGAAGTTTGGGACATTTTGAAAGGAATATTGGAAGTTCGGTCGGTCTTTGAAGAAGGTTGATCATCTGAAAGTCTTCTACAATTTTTCTAACCTTCACGCTATGCAATGTGTATATTACGTCAACTGACGCAGAGAGAAGTGCAGGACACACCAAGGAATTTTGTGGGTCTGACCTGGTGGAATAACCCAGAGATGCCCAGAGAAACGGGAAGAGGTCCCTTCTTGGTGAATATCGTCTTTGTCAAGACCTGAAAGACCTGCAGGAAATTAGTAGGGAGGACAGTGATGACTTGTGCTTCGTTTCATTGTCTCCTCAATTTTTGAGTTTTTTTTGTGAAGATCAAGAAAAGATGAAACTATAAAAGCAGATCCCATAATATGATGATAAGCCGTTGTAAAACCACATATTTCGCACAATCCTTCCTTTGATTGCGCTTGAGATTACCACCATGTGAGACCACATTTGGCGGATTAAAGTTGTTCCATCAGACCAGTTGGTGAGAGACTCCGGTGGACCTATCTGGCCACCTTGACCAAAATCTGACAAATTCCTTGCAAACTAGGAATTGATAATTGGAAGATTAGTTAACTCTTGCGATGGCATTTCTTTTACGGTCTATCCACATCTATCAGTCTATCAGTTTTGGATCCAAAAGCAGGTCTTTAGCTCGGTCCTGAATTTGTAGGCAAGCCTAGCTGTGAACCTGCAGCTTGTCAAGGACTGTTTCACCTCTAAGAGGGTCCAGTTCTCATGATGCCCGTGTGGTTCATGTTGCACATAAATCTGTTGTGACAGCTGCAATCTGTGTCCCATTCCTGCACATTCGCTGTTCAAAAAGAGTATAAGCATGTATAAGCTCCATCCAAACCTCCTAGTCCAAGAAGATACTTTCAATATCTTTCAATTGTTTCATGAATTGCTCCAAATGTCATTCGCGAATTTGCCTATACTAGGGACATGGGTTGAACGAAAAACCATCAATGACCCTACCAGATCGCGGAACTTGTATCAAATGTCTGTGGCCGAGCTGTAGCTTGCTGCATTGAAACCTGTTAGAGACTGTTTGTGTTTGCGTGTTTGAAAGGATTCAACGGCGTAGCTTTGTCATGCCATTAGTGAATGCCATTTGCTTTGGGTCAGACAGGAAGAAGTTCCAACGCTTCGATAGGTTTCAAATGAAGATGCATTCAGCGCAAAAACCTGCAAAAACACGATATGGCAAGACTATTTGAACTTAACTACCAACTCTAATCAACTAGTGATATAGACCTGAATTTCAGACTTGGTCCTTTTAGATGGAATTTAGCCATTATGCGAATCATTCCAAGTTCAGGTTCAGAGGAATGACCAGCGCACTCAGAGTGTGTAGATAGCAAGGTCGATGAGGTCCCCAACTCAACTCTATCCTCGCCGTCAAGCGAAAAAAGACTTTACGACTATTGATAAACAGAACCTGTTGCTACATGAGCAAACCCACTTCAAGTTTTTGCTGTCAAGACTAGACAGCAATTAATTGTGAAGCTGTGGAAAAAGAGAGGAAACATATTCTCATGGAGTCTCAACAGCATGTTGCTTGCATCACTTTTCCACAACAAGTCGCAACACACCATACAGGCGAATAAATCACACATATCTACAAATACGATCAAATACGGCATGTAGGTACAAGATGGTACATTGCAGATTGCAGAATGGTCATTCAGTTGAGCCGGTTCAACAGCCAGCGACAACACCAGTGCTGTGCAAGTCTGCCCTCAGGGCGAAGAGCCATGGCGGTCCGCTGCTTTCAAGTGACCAAACCCATGGCTGGCAAGGTTGCGTTGCTTGCGATGCAGGGTGCGTGCTATTGAATGGATGGCAACATCATGAGACAACAGAGCTTTGTAACGATTGATCTATCATGAGCAATCAAATCACATTTGAAGTTTAAAGCATCATTTGTGCTTCGCAGGTCAACAGTCTTCGGAGGCTGTGTGCCTTTGGTGCAGGCCTAATTTGTCCGGTTGGCAGGGAATGCCATTAATTTAGTCATATGAAACAAAAAACATCAAAAAACACGGACTTCAAGCAAGCAACGGTTGATACCAGGAAACCTATTGGACAGCAAACTGGCCTGAATGCTTACCAGGACGTGGACCCAGTGGTCCCCATGGTCTCCATGGCGCAGTGGCAAGAGCTGGTCATGGCCCCACAATGGGCGTCAGCCACAAATATTGAGTTGCATGCGATGTGCAACCTAGGTTCGTACCGAGCATATGCACTGAAATGTGAGGTATTTGATTTGTCCCCATTCAATAGTAGGAATGCCAACAATTCTGACCACTTTTTGGAAGTCAGTGTGAGGTTTGTAGATCCCTGACCCAATGCCAAAGACACTTCTTAAGTATTTTTTATCATTTCTTGGATTTTCCAAGTGTTTATCCTTCTTTGCAACGTTGCTTACTTTCCACGATGTTGGTACCCACAGCAAACGCCATGAATAGCACAAGTGTATTGCAACGCTTAGATTAGTGAGGTTGAGGTGGAGAGCAGACCACTGAGCTGCCGATGCAACTGAAATCATAATAGAATTGTAGACATGATGCATGATGCGTGACAATGCTGCTAGCGGTATGGTTGAGTTGCGATGGAATGTGCGAAGGTTCATCATTTTCAAGGCTCCAAATGTTTGAAGGTGTCAACGTTTCAATCAACCATCATAAACTAGTACCACTGCGTATCATGATGTTGCTCGCACATACTGGTCAGTCACATTAGACACATCTCATGCTCGATCATTTGGCGTTGTGCACCTACCATGCCCAGGGCAATGCCGTTGGTTTGCTGCCACAGTTGGTGCAGACTTCGAGAAACAACTGATGCCCGAGGATTGAGAGTGATTTGTTGGACGGCTGGTCAGCTTGAGATGTGACCCTCTATCGGTTATGACTGCTTGCAGCAATACTTAAGGACCACCACAGAAATGGAAGTCCAAGTCGCGATCACTGTTAACGCGTCCAACTAATTGCAGGACATCTTGCATCTTCGGGCCCTGTCCATGACCATCATGCAGGACTGAACACAGACCTGCCGGGTGAAATCATGAGATTGGTCGGGACTGGATAGATGCTTCACTTCCGGGGTGAGGAAAACAGAGGGCCATGATGGGCCATGAAGATACTCTGCAGAAATGATTTAGGAGTTTGCAGACCATCCAAACTGTGACCATGCAAAATGACAGTGAACACAAATCCCGGAAATGTCAAAACTTGTCAAAAACGTAAAAATTGGATGAATGAGTTTAGCAGTCCAATATATTTCGTTGGTCCAATGTTCAGCTGATGTTGCCCGCATGTGGCCGTCGGGTTTCCTTCTAGGATCCGATCTGCGAGATCCGACCTGAAGAGGCGGGAGAAATCATTTTCATGGTTTCGGATGGATGGAATGGGCATTTAAACGATTATTAGTGGATGCTATCTATGAGGTATTGTGACATCAATCACTAGCCTTCAGCCTGTATTGTGTAGTATATATGTGTAGTATATATTATGATTTATGTATATTTATGCATCATATCATATAGTTATCATACATTATCATTACAATTTAATTCATGGCCTTATATAGATACATATCATAACTTAAAACTTATAACTATGTTGACATGCATTATACATCTAGTGTGTGTGTGTGTACGGGTGGTATCCGCCTCTCTCTCTCTCTCTCTCTGTCTACAGATTAGTATATGTTTGTATGTAACATCCATATCCAGATGCAGGATTTAACTTTGATGAATTGCCAAGTTTCAGGTTGCGCATTCTAGGAGCAAATTCATTGAAAGGGGTCAAACGGTTGGCCGAATCTTAGCGTTTGACCACGAGTGTTCTGGCAAAGTCCTACTATAGCTGCTACTCGCTGCAATCTGAAAGACGTCTATGTGGATTGCCTTACAATCAGAATCAATTGAAGTTCGAGAATTCAGCAGGCACTTCGTTTCTGAATGATGAAGCTTTCAGAAAGATCACTGTTTGATACTGTTTGAAGTCCTGGGAAGGGTGGAGTCGGATGGAGCCGGAGCTGTTTGTGCTTCACCTAGGCGCAACGGTATTTAGTGGATGTTGAAGATCCTATTGGTGACTTACCTATTTGGCATCCGAAGAGGCAGGGAAGGGGAGGGGTGGCAACATGTGATTGGGAAAACTGGGAAAACTGACTCTTTACATGGCTAAGATCGACTACGAATGTTTATACATGATCTACATGGTTATGCAGTGCAGTTGTAATTCTGTGGCTAAGACCTGCTAGAATGCAAGGACAGGATGACATATCATATAACTTGTTCTTCCCAGACAATTCCAGCACAGATTCCAGCACATTGCATATTGTGAATTTGCTAGTGCATTTGCTTGCACCCTTTCCCAAGTGACTCGGCGAGGTGCGTGAGAGCATAAAGTATATCTGTTTCCATACAGACCGCGCAGACATGCTCGTACATCGTACCATTGTGCGATCGAGGGCCTCAAAGCAATCTTCAAAGTAGTGGTAGCAGCCGTGCTTGGATGGTCAATTCGACCGAAATGTTGGATTCCTCAAACAGGAATGTATGGTCATAAATCATATAAATCATAGCTCCCACTAACCCATACTATATACGTCAGCTTGCTTGTGGGATGTTCCGCCAGGATGGTTCATCAAGTCTTTGATCCATTCAGATCTCGAAAGTTAACGGTGCCTGGGCTAATTGGATGGAGTTTTGTCAATGTCTGCAGGCGTCCAGTTTCTGGGTTGTTATTTCACGCCTTTCCATACATCGAAGCGCCATAGTGCCATAGTCCTGTCCTCAAGGCAGAAGCTGCTGCGCACGATGCATAAGATCTTCTATGCTAGGGATTCCGCGATCCGGTCTCTTTTTGAAGCCTCCAACAATCCTCTTTAGATCCCTTGAATGACATGTGCAAAATGAATAAAGATGACAACTTTGCATCCTTCCAAAGACCCCTTTCACACATCCTTACCACATCTCAATAGCCGAGGTGGCGCGATACCACAAACTCATCTTGGAGCGTTTGGACAACGAGCCTTTGCTGGCTGCGTTTGGAGTTGATGCAGGCTTCAATATGCAGGTGGGAAACGAATTCTGTCGACCTGGGCAAGGTGTTGGCATCAAAAATTTGGGCACGGCCACACAATATTTGCATCATTTTTGCATCCACACAGATTACAGTACATATCAAATTCAAAGCAACTCAAAGTATTCACTTTCTGATTTCATGCAATACACGGTTCTACTGTTTCTTGCCTGGAATTTTGCGACTATATACCACTTTTGTATCTAGTGCTGTTGCATGCTGTTGTTGTGTTGCTATTGATGTTCCTTTTTGCCAACCGTCGGAACGCCTCGAAACAGAAAAACAGCACATGAGCCGAGGCTTATTTTATGATCCTCCATGCGTGGCTGTTGCACCAAAGACTTGTTCTGGAAGGTTCCAAGGCGGGAATTTCAATAACATGTTCCACCATCACTCAAGCGATGGCAGACTCGAGACCATTCTTGTTTGGTCTATTTGATACTATGATAACCTATTTACCAATGTTGTGGTGATGGCTCCTTCAGTCCTCTCCCCCCATGTCCGCTCGGTGTACGGGTTCTGGCTCAGGACTGGGTCCATAGGTTCAATCATTCGATCCAAACAAAAGATGACGAGAGGATGCTATTATCAAAAACTGGAGTAGAAACAACCAGCTTGACGCATTTGGATATTTGACGATGTCAAATCATGGTGCACATCTTTCAAATAGCTTCATTTGATTGATTCCCCTTGATCTCAGAGAGTTGAGCAAACGCCATGGCAGTTCTCAGCTGCTTGGTTTCGAAGGGTAAATGTTGAGATGGGATAGTCCTGATAGTCTGAGTATTATGACAGAAAAGCCTTCAGCTTCTGGTGTCATGGGCTAATATGGGCTAATTCCCAAATGCAGGTGGCATATTATGGGGATATCATTCTCAAAATCGCCATTTAGAGGATTCGATGTGTTTTTGCTGTAACACAGCACTGGTGTATGCCAAGCCGCTGAAGATCATCGAATCGTTGAGAGGGGTAAGGTATCCGAAAAAGGGATCAGAACCGCAAATGGTTCTGGAGATGGACATCAACCATCATCACACCCCCCAGAATAAATTCTGAGGGGTGTGAGATTCTAGTTCCCATAAAACTCTTTGAAAGCAAGACCAGCAGTCTACATGTCGACGTTTTCTCCAACAAACTCTCAGTGTGGTTGCGTTTGATACAGTACAATCCGACCGGCCACTATCATCCATAATATCAGCATGTAGATATAATATTTTGGAATCTATATACTCAAATCTGTAGCAATCTTAGGCAATCTCAGGATGATGTTTTGCCTTTGCCCCAAGTCTTTCCTTCCATTTTCCTTTTCCAAAGCAACCGCGGGTTTTGCGAATCTCTTGGAATCTCCGAGGCACGGCCAAAGCAAAGCCAAGGCTACAGCTGGAGGGAAGAAGTCTATGCGATACCCTAGGGGTCTACGGCTACATTATAGTCTCCAGTAATGCAGGGGATGTACGACATGTTTTCGTTTCTGCATTTATGATGCATCTTGGTGATATGATGAATGAAATGTATCGCATCACTTCGGTTTTGGATTGGAAGTTAAAAGAAGGACATGGATACTGAGTGTGACTCTTAGATGCACGTATATAGCACTTACAGTAGATTAGAAAGATGTGAAATAGTGAATCGTGAACAGCGGTTCGTGCAGCACATAACTCCATGCATATCCATTGCCTCCAGAGATTTGCCATGTTGGCCAAGCGGCTGGGTTGTAACCCGAGGTCTTTCATCCCAATGAGGATGACCTGAAGTGTGTTGATGAATGACAAATACATGTACGTGCATAAGTCATCTATAAGTGTGCTCAAGACACGTTTTTGCTGTTGGATTGGTCATGATCATTTAAGAGCACCTGGTTTTTCTTCCCGAACATGGTGGAAGTAGAAACAGAGCGCATGAGTTTGCATCTCTAGATACAGGAACTACACGGACTTCCTGTTCACAGAGCTGACGCTTGTGGAGGCTAGAGACCTGGTGAGATGTGCCTAAAAGAGAAGTGAAAAAAAGGGTGTCAGGGGAACAGATGGGAATGATCTTTGAATGACATATATGATTTGGCAATCATTTTATGTTGCAACAAGTTCTACTGTTGGCTGTTTGTTATGTTTTGCTCATTTCCATCTAGAAGGAGAAAGGAAAGGTCTAATGGGGCATAGTGGGGCCCAGCTTGCAGCAGGTCTACCGGAGCTTGCCTGATTCACAATGTCACTGGGATATTGCAGCAGCTTGTGCGGGTCAGGGTGAGGGAATGTCACTCCATTTCCGCTGGTTTTACAAGCATCACAGCATGCTGCTCTTCTGCAATCTCAGGTGATGAGACGAGTGAGATGGAGGACGAAGAGGTGGGGTTTGAAATTTGAAGACAGACCTCGATTCTTAGGCTGCCGTTGGAGCAACTGCTCTGATGCAAAAACATTCAAGATGACTTTGTAGATATACTTTTGGTGACTTCGATTTATTCCAAAACTCAAATTAAGTCAGCTATGGCAACTTTCAGCATCCTTTCAACCTTCTTGCAGATGTTTACAGTATCAATTCTTTACATCAACAAAAATTCCAGGCACATTTTGTTATATCTTGATCTATTTTGACACTGACAAGCTTCATTTAAGTATTCGGTTCCACCACGGCTTCCAGCCGCAGAGCAAGGCCGGCAGCATGCCTCGTAGTTTGCGCCCAGCAGGAGAACTCCATTGGGACCCATGGAAAATGACAGGGTTCATCATTGGATGAGTGTAGTGTAGAAAGATGAAGAGTCGGGGTTGACGTAAATGAAAATCCCAAGTCTTAGAGCTATGATATTTTCATATCTTTTCCGTGGAGCCAGTTCTGGTCGATTTGTTTTGTTCATATACAGCAGGCATATTCATGCATTTGATAACTAGTCAGGATGTCCTTGAGATGCTCCTGGCTCCTATTCAAATGTCTATATTATGATTTACTTCCACAAGAAGTGTTCTGGTTGAATCCACCACTAGTACCATATCTCGAAGTGTTTCAAGCTGGTCCCATCATGAGACGTTTAGCTTTCGGTCTTGGTGTTGAACGTCCAAGACATTCATAGAAGACACAAAGGCAAGAATGCGGATTCAGAAAAGTCCCAGGAGGATTTCCCTGCAAGCCACTTCTGTACTAAAACGGTTTGTTATGCAGCTCTGCTCTGCCCAAAAAAGTTGCTGAATCAAAAGTTGGTGGATGAAATCAATGGATTCACATGTTGGAATTTGTTACTTCTTCCAGGCCCTCATTTAGCTGAAGTCCTTGATCCTGGACCCCTCGATTGGCGAAGTGTTGCTGTTCCTTGGATGAATGAGAAAGGTGAATCATTTGGTTGGACTACTTTGCGTAGTCAGGGTGATCTGTGTTTTTCAAGGCACGTAAAGGCTTTATCACTAGTGACACAATTCGATGTTTGTTTGCAGCTTTTTGAAGAACAGACTCATATTCGAGGTGATGTATTTGTTAAGGGAACCTAGAGCAAGTACTGATAAGTGCTGGTACATGGCTGGTTCGGGATTGGAGTCCATGGAATTTTCTAGTCTGGGTCCTTGTAGATCTTGAGGTGCAGTAATGCCTGAGTTAGAAAACAGCACAGGTCAGAGAATCCAATCCTGGTTCCCGGTGGGCAGCGATTTAAATTCAATGAGACCATACTTTAACTTTATCATTTTGGGTTGGCAATTCCCCAAATGACCTTGCGAAGCAATCGACAACTGATATGATTCAGATCCTGGTGAAAGATCTCTCTCTCTCTCTCTCTCTGCAGGCTTTGCTTCCTGCTGCCGCCGCAGCTCATGCTGGGTTGTTCGCAGGTTGGAAAAGTTGGGGGCGGATCAGCGGAAGACAATAGACGGCGGCTGTTGGTACTGAGACAAGCACCTTGCAGGGAAGTGACACTGGGATGGAAATCCTTTTCCAAGATGTTCAAGATTGAAATCGAGTTGATATGACCATGTCGCAAGAGCTTCAAACCATGGTATAGAAAAATAATGAAACATATGTTTCAATGTTCCATCATCGAATCATCTTTGTCAACCAGCCTTACTTTCCCAGAATCTACTTGTACCA
The DNA here is from genome assembly GCA_000507305.1 of Breviolum minutum Mf 1.05b.01. NCBI lineage: Eukaryota > Dinophyceae > Suessiales > Symbiodiniaceae > Breviolum > Breviolum minutum. The sequence continues at coordinate 29,106 of DF239371.1, forward strand.
TCTTGTACCACACAGGTGGAGGTCTAAGACCGGCTTCATACACGAAGTCTTCAACATATTATGATTTATGCATATTAGCATCAATGGGATCGAAAATGGCCAAGATGACGAAACACTCTAAGATTCTAAGCTACAAATTGAAATCAAATTGAATAACAATTACTTATATGATGATAATATTCTATGCATGTATGATCTATAACCATATGCAAAAGGTGCGTGATACAGATACAGCTGAGTCTGCTGAGTCTGCCTTTTGTCCCTTGGTGCCTCATGCCAGGAGGGGCTGCCATGGCTTGCGTGGGACAGCTCAGGAAGACTTTCAGGATTTGGGTGGTGAAACCAGGTCAGCTATCTAGCCCATGTTTAAGTGAGATTTGATCCATTTTCCTGCGTTTTCCTCAGTTCCTCATTAAGATTGGTGTTTTTTTTTGAAACCACATGATGATTCTATAGGATTCTATCTTACTATATCTAATTTCATTTTATCAGTATTTTATGAAGACCCGCAGCTTCTCCAAAAATTGCTCATGCACTCGGCTTTTTGATTTTGCGTGAGGTGCCCATTGCAGTGCCATTCTCAGTGCCGCAGGCAGAGCACTGTGGGGCATGTTCCTTGCACTTGGATGAAAGCACACAGTGTTGGAGACAGCCATCCTACTTAAGGTTGTAGTTCTCGGAGAAATCCTGCCAGTTCCACTGACAGTGGTAAGTAGGCTCACTACTAAAATGCCAAGAAGGCATCACAGAGATTTGTCAGACTTCACAGTGCGAGGTCCAATGATGTCTAATGATTTTCATCCAGTTCAGTTTCTCACACGAGCCTTTAAAGCTCTTACAGTATCTGAGGGATGAAAAGGTCCAATGGCCTTATGGTCCCACTTACCGAAGTTCATGCAGGTCTCTTCAGACAGTTGGCTGGCAAACAAACGAGCACGGGCGCGGCTGCCCAACTGTTGTTTACACAGTTTCAATTAGGGCGGCCGTGACAGGAGTGTAAAGCGAAGGCTCAAGGTTTGCACAGTTGTGGAATCAAGAAGTCACATCGTCGACATTCTTCAATTTTAAACATCTTTTGCTGGAACATGTGAGTCTTTGACTGGATTACGGGTGAATAGAAACACTTCCATTCATTGAGCGCCTCCAAAAGCTACACCAATCACGTGCGCTCAAACCTCTCCTCATGAGGCCTTTCACCGAGGAGTCGTGATTACAGCTGGGTGGCACAGAAAGGAAACAACAGGGCCGCGCAAGACATGGTAGAAACATGTAGAAATGGACCAGGGTCTGGCTGATCAGATGGTTGAGAATCCAGTAGGAGATATTGGATCGGGTAGATGTGATTGAAGGATGTTGAAGCAAGATTATTGATTCGGTGATTCGGTGTCACATATCTTTGACAACCAATCTGCGTTCTCCCTGACCAATTCTCTTCTGTAAGCCTATGATGTGCAATCCTTGAATAGTTTTCATATCTTGTCATTTCATTTCCAAGTGTGATCGTGATAATCACCGAGGTCTATAGCCAAGGCATCCTGACGCTGTTGAAGCTTTCTCGTGGAGATCTCGTTGGTGGACTGCACCCTCACGGACTTTGGGATGTGGCAGCCAGATAGTACAGCTGGTTCGACCACACGAACCTATCAAATGAAGGAAGATTGCTACCGACACTTTGAGATTTGAGAAAAGGATCTAAAGATATCTAAAGTAATTATCCTAAAGTATAAAAGTGCTTTGAAGTGTATATGTTCCTGCTCTGCCCTGCCCAGAGCAGCACCAACCGAAGACAAACGGCAAACAGGTCCTGAAACTTAAATGGCCTTTTGAAATCCACAAATAATGAAATTATTGCCCGCGTTTCAGAATCAGGCCATCAGCCATGAATATGATATGAACACCAAAGATATCTAAGGGCTCTCGTTGGGTTATTTGAGCCTTAGCTTCCAGGTACGACGGTGTCTTGTGTGCCATGGGCACTTATGCCATTCAGCCAGAAGGACTGACAGAAGGGAAATAAGCTCCGGTTGCGGCTGCCACTGGCATTGGTTCCAGATTTTCTGTGAATGCACAGACTTCATTATATCAAATTCTAAGAGTCTCCAACATAATATATACTGTACGCATGCTTGAAAGATATTACATGATATTAAATACATGTCTATCGTGTACTGTATATATTCACCATCAGCTTGGACGCAAATCAAGACTTACAGTAAGAGCATGTGGTAGCATGTGGGAGCATAAATCGGTTGGTTCAATGTTTGGATTTGTCTTGGAGACTTAGAGATGGGTGCCATTTGACCGTGCTTTTTTATCGTTTTCAGCCGTCGTTGAGGACATCGCTTCTTCCCGACCTACATCATTTGCTGCGGCTTCAACGGGTAGGATTCTTAGGAGGACCTCGAAGCTTTGACACTCTGTTTAGCCTATTTTGACTGGCTGATTTGCGGCAGGATGATTGCAATAAAGAGACAACATCCCTATAAGTTTCAAGATTTTGATTTTATAGCATCAACATTTGAACATGTTTGAAAATTTGTGTCCCTGATCATGTCCGGCAAAACGTCAGAGGGGTCAAAATATGTCCAAAATCACCATAGGATGGTACTGGTATTGATTTACCTTTACCAACTCAGTGACAAACAGCAACGGAACGTCGCAACGAATGTCACCGAGGCTCTTGGCCTTGTTGCAAATTCTGCAAGGCTATCAGGCACTGCATTTGACACACACACACACACACACACGCAAAGGAAGATGAGGGAAGGTCACCCTAAACTTGTCGGGTGGTGAACTCACTAGTAAGGCTCCCAGTCAGATTTGTGGTGGACATAGAACATGCTGGCTTCTAGCTTAACTTCCAGATACTTTGAGCAACACCCTACAGGCATACGGGCATGCAATTAAGTTTGATCTACATAAAAGGTCAGGGGTTTTGCTCCTGAATGTCCGGGCGCGTTCTATCAGTGAGAGCTCAATATCAGTGAGAGCTCAAGGCATTCCATGTGAGAATCAATGGGCCCTGCTGCTAGGCTTGGCACTTACGAGAACTTCTGTGGATGGATTTTCAGTGATTTCTGCATACGGTGACTAGCTCCCCCGAGATCAGTAGTGCAGACAGAGTGTATGTAGGACTTCTGTCATCAACAGCAACATGGGGAAATACAGGGCTATCCTTCCACGATCCATGCTGAAGGCTTTAAAAATGTTCCTTCCATTGAAGTTGTAAAATACACTTGAACCAAGCAATCGCAGTCTTGCAACAAGTACACAACCTATGGAGTCCCAAATGAGGGTATTGTAGTCGAGACTCCTCTCAAGATGAGCGGTGCTGCGCAGGGCGTTCCAGTACACTTTCTGCCACTGCTGGTGAGGAACCTCAGACCACTCCAGAAGTGACCACAGGCCTTATACTGATTCCCATTGAGTTGGAATTTCACACCTTTCAATTCGTAAGGTCAGGAGTCAGCACATTTGGCTTAATTGCAAACACCTAATGTCGCCAAATCAACTTCCATCTCCGGTGGGCTTCCACATGCTTCACCATCACCCTTCAGACAGGCAATTCTTCCTCCTTCCATCGCTTTGTTTGGCGCCTACTGTGGGTGGATGGCTCAGCTATTGCTGCTGTGAATGACATAACAAAGAATCCGCCAATTGTTATTTTCACTTCTGGTGAGAGATACGTTTTGGTCACTGTTGAGACAGCTCATGGAGTCTACTGGCCTTGGCTGGACTTGATTTTGAACACTGCCCATCATACTATCGTTACTATCCACAGCAGCCATAGCATGTGCTTCTGCCACCTGCCCTGTACTTCCCAAGCTCCACAATGGTCACAACAAAGACATGCCCAATGATGCCGGAATTTTACTTCACACTGATGACAAAATGCGTTTGATCTGATGTGACTCACAGGGTGGCAGGTTGTAGATTGTAGACATCGAGCATTATCTAGCAAAGCAAGTGAATAGAGAAGTGAACCTGGGATACTCTGGGTGTCTTTATTTAGCGTATGTGGTCTAAAAACCTGTAAAGTATCAGACCTCACACATTCATATAATTTCATATATCATCATATAATATGCATGTATACATACATACAGACAGTAGCTTCTCCAGCTTGAGACACACCACAACCATGTAGTTTCCTTGGAATTCATGTACATAGAACCTCAAAAGTCATGCCCTGGAAAAGGAACACGACCAGACATCTCGTTTGACCAACTCCACTGTCCATTTCACCCCGATGCAGGTGGCAATTCTGCAAAGAGGTCACTGCCATTGCAGCTGGACATTCTGGTGCTGGACCACAAGTCAGGGATCCCAACAAAAAACAACAGTCACAAGTCTTCATTATGAGGAAAGCATCAATTAGTTGATTCGCTTTCACAACTTTGAGGGACTATATTATTGCATTCTTGCATATGATGGAACATTATTAGCACACATAACATGCAGGTTGGTTGGGTAGGGTCTTTATGTGTTATGAAACATGGTGGGCAGATAACTTGAACCAAAATACATTTTGGCTCAAGCTATCTGCTCAGAGGTTTTTCTTTTTGTGATGGCTTCCCCTCTTCGGCCTTTCGACAGAGAAGCCCTGAGCAGATCAGCAGCAAAGTGGCGCAACTCTAACCCACGGGCTGACCCGAAGAGCATCAGCAGGAGGAACAGGCTGACCTCCAAGACAGCCAGAGCAGCGTTCAGTTGTGCCACAGAGACAGGAGGGTCTGCACTGGGTGCAGCCCCCTGTCTTCGCTGTGGGTGTTGGACGCACAGCTGGTGCGAGACGTGCAGATTGGGTGACCTTGGCCCGATTTGCACGGAGTGCGATAGCCATCGTCTCCTCTGCCAGCCCTGTGAGACGGCAGGGGAAGATTGGGCAGCAGCCCGTGCAGCCAGGGAGAACCGCAATGGCCCACCGACAGTCGAGGTCCAAGGATTTGCAGACGGAGAAGGGCAGTGGCATGTCATCGACCCACCGCTCGAGATCTCCTTGGAAGGCTTCGACGTCGATCAAGGTGACATCAACGAGTTCGTCAGCGACTGGCTCCAGAACAACTACTTCGGTGCCGGTGGTGGTGGCGCCCAAGATGGACTCTGAGTGGGTTGAACTGGCAGACACTCGGCCTGAGCTCCTTATGAGATTCCTGATTGCGGTCCGAGTGGAGAGCCTAGCCGATGTTAGGGGGCTTTGGAGTTCCTCATCGGATTTCCTGCAGGAGCTCGAGGACTTTTCAGGTGAGCGGATGTCTGCAGACTTGACCATGCAGATGGCGACGTTCTGGACCACCGCGAATGCAAAGGCGCTGAGCTATCACAAGAAGTTGGTGCGGGCATTGGTGCAAGATCGGCAATCTTCGTATCGGGCCCCTCCCACAATGCACGCAGAGCCTCCTGTTTTGGCATCCTCCATTCCATCCAGGGTAAAGCGATTGGTGGCTACAGGACTGCCGGGACCACCAGCTACGACTGTGGCTCTAGCTGCTGTGGATCCCTACACCCAGGAGGAAGCGAAAAAGAAGACAAAGTTGGACACTTTGTTCCAGATTGCCTTGGAGGATGTTCTCAGCTTAGAGCAACTTGGGGTTACATGGGAGACTTTAGAAGATGCCGTGGTCCTTCAAGGCACCAAGGATGTGGTTCTGGCGAACGCCTCCAGACTGGGTCTGGGGCGGCTCAGTGCGCTCATTGCTGCATATCGCAGATGGAAAAGGCATGCCATTGAAGTTGGGGTTGAGGTCAACAAACCCCTGCCCATTCAAGTTGCCCTCTTCTTGAAAAAGGTGAGCCAGGGCGGCCCTACAGCAGCCTCATCCCAGTACCAAGCCATGCTTTGGTGGCAGAAGAGCATGGGGGCAGAGCTACCTATGGAACACTGGCTGGTTACACCATGGAGGTTGCACAATGCCAGCCATCAAGGGTCACAAGCGACCGAGCTTCCACCGTGGGAGTTCCTGAATCTTTTGCGGTGGACAGCCAATTTGCAAGGAACCCATCAACTCTTGGCCTCCTTCATGATCATGGTGGCAGTGGCTTGCGTGCGGTATGAGCACGTGCAGCGTAGCCAATTCATCAGAAAGCATGATGGATGGCTAGAGTTCTTTTGCAGACAGGGCAAATCGAGGAAACAAGGCACCAGACCGGGCTATGCATGGAGTGTCCCCGACATCCAATGGAAGGGCTATAGCCTGTGTGCGGTGTTGGCGGATTATTTTCGCAATGAAGCTTTGTCCGACCTCTTCCTCATCCCGGCCTTGGAGTTGCAATCAGAAGATTTGTGGGAGGTGACCCGTTCTACACCCTTGATCCTCAACAAGCCCATGTCTCGTGGACGGTTCCTCGAACTCTTCCGGGGATCCCTCATGCAGCTCAACGTGGACCCGCAATCAGCAGCCAGAGCTCAGTATAACCGCTTGCGAAGATTCCTTCCTACGGCAGGAAATGTGGTCCAACTCCAACCAATAGAGGACAGGAATGGAAGATTTTGGGTCCAATTCCCATGGATGCAGTTGCTCGAACTCAGATTTATGCAGGGTTGTCCGACCAACGTTACCCAGGTACATCTTCCAGAGGATTGGATCACCTCCTACCACCTGGTCTTGGCCCAGAGGCACACATCTTGGAGGGGTCGTTGCTTTGTAGCCCTTTCTCCCCAACCCCATGCCAGAACCAGACATTGCATTTGTGATTCATGCTATCTGTGTATGGCAGCATCACTTGCAATCACTGTCTAACACCCTACGTGGCGTAATGAGATCAGTGATTAAAGCTGTTCAACCATTGCAGACCGCCCTCGTTCCTCTCCGTTGCTTTGCAGCTCAACAGGTTAGTGCCAACAAGAATGCAGCATTAATGGCAGCACTCACGGTCTTACTTCGTTGGCCAGATGTTCTACAACCACAGTGTTTGATCCTGGGTTATCCCATCGTGGGAGCAATTCCATCTTCGGGTGTCTTTAGGGCTTTGCCCCCTGGCGAAGATCCGGATTTCGCCCAATGGTTGGGGCAAGCCGCTGTCACTGCAGTGGATGAGATCTGTGCTAGTAGGCCACCACGGTTTGCAGAAGAGATCCTGGAAGCCACACTTGCTGAACAAGAGAAAGGCTTCTGTGGACCCTTTCGTTCCAGAGCCTTTATGGACGCGAAGTATGGCCCAGGACGATGGCGTCCCCTTCAGAGATTTCTCCATGTTCAGCCCTGTGGTAAGCATCGAGTCATTGACAATGCCAAGAAGACCCTGCATAACCATAACACTAGCATGATGGAAACCATCACCACGGTCAATGTTGACTTCATTGCGACGGTTTTGCAGCAATTGCTTCAAGGTTTGGGTGTCCGAGATTCGCAGGCCCTCCAGCACCTTGAGTGGTTTGATGCCCGCCTGGGCACAGACGACCTCCCTGATGCTTATCGTGCACTTCCTGTTCTCACAGACCATCAAAGCATGTCCATAATTGCCATTTGGCAACCATCAATTGGATGGAGCTTCATGGAGCTGTATGGCTTAGCATATGGTCTAGGCTCAGCAGTGGTAGCGTTCAACAGGTTCCCCCAACTTGGAGTAGCAGCATGCAGGCGATGTCTCTACGGTTTAGCAGCGGCTTATTTCGATGACGAACTCAGCATTGAATGCATTCGAGATGCTGATGTATCGCAGAGAAGCTTGCAATTTCTGTTCACAGCCCTAGGGGCAGCACCTCAGCCTGCTAAGAGTTTCCCAGCTATGGCTAACAGACACTATCTTGGTACATCAGTTCACCTTGGTTCTGTGGCTTCAGAAGGCACTCTCCGGTTTCAACCCAAGGCCTCTACGAGCCATAAGGTGTTCACAACAATCTCCAAGGCCATTGATTGTCGTCGCCTTGAACCAGATGCAGCTGGGAAGCTCCGGGGCGATTTAAATTGGATGTTCAGTAATTGTGCAGGCCGCATAGGAAAAGTTGCAGGCCCCCTACTCAGACAGTGCCAACATGGTGAATGTCAGGAACTTAATGATGCCGACCTTGAGACGCTGGCCATTTTGCGAGCTATTGTGATCTCCGCCCAACCGCGAGATATCAGTGTTCTTCACCAGCCACGTCCATTGGTCAGAGTCTATTCTGATGCATCATTTGAAGATAATGTTCTTCGCTTAGGGTGGGTCCTTTTTCCACCACATGGCACTCCCCTGGGCGGTACCTGTGTTGTCCCCCAGGAGGAGATAGACCTGTGGATTCCACGCAAGCAACAAATTTTCGTAGGTGAATCTATCTGTGGCTTGGTTGTCCCACTCCACCTTAGCGACTCATTCCGTGGGTGTGATGTCATCTGGTGGGTGGATAATGAGGCAGCAGTAGCTTCTTTGGTTCGTGGCTCCAGCAGTCAGGATGATGTGCATGAAGTAGTCCAAGCCACCAACTTAGTTTTACATGAGCTCTCCAGCCGGGTATGGTGGGAATGGATCGACTCATCGTCTAATCCTAGCGATGGTCTTTCCAGAAGTGGTCTTGATGACATTTGGTCTCAGACCCAACCTTGGAAACTCTGTGAGATTCCCTTCCCGGTTATGGCTTCGAGGGCTAATTTCTTAGCTAAACTTCGCCAGGAATACCTCTGGAACAGTGGGTTATGACAGTGGGTATTTGTATTGTGTCCAAAGTTCTGCTTTGACCAATCATCTTGTTGTTAGTGTTGGTGAACCCAGTTTCCCACACAACAGATCTACCCATAGTTATTTTATAACTATGTGTTCTGAGGTATTCCTATGCATACCATAAGACTGATCCGATCAGCTCGTGAAAAAGATGTTTATGCTGTGCTCTATGTTTCAATATGATTACATGTCATATGATTTGTTTATTGTATACACTAGTCACTTGAATGAAACATGTACTGTACATTGACATGATATGTATTCTATGCATGTCTACGTCGAGTCTTGAATTGTGAGGGAAATATCCAAGATTCCAACCTCTTAAACACCCCAAAACAGGAGTGTAGTGCTTTAAAATTCTAAAAGTAACGCTGCCTCAGAAGAAAGGTTCTTCAAGCGTCGCCATGGGGGGCGGAGCCAAGGACAGTTGCTTTGTGCGAGTGATGGGAGCTGATTGGTGGCCTTCTTTCTTGGGGCCAAAGACTGAGAGGGTTTGACGGTTTGACGCAAAATGTACAAAAAAACGGCCAGTCTAAGTTCTTCGTGTTCGACACCGTGATTGGCTATGATTTGAGACAGACTGAAAGATTAACAGTTTAACATCAGGTTGGAGACAGATTATGAATCCTTTTCATAGAAAATGGAGATCTCAGATGATCTCAGTATGTCATGAATGTCTGCAAATTTGAAATGTTGAAACTCGTACAATTCGTTGGATTTGTTGCTATATTATGTTGACCTCAAGTATGGCGCTTCATGTTTGCATGCCCCTGAGGCCTCAAGTGGCTCAGCGAGAGGAGAGGAACACCAACTGGGGTCGACCAGGAGACAACCAAGGAAGTTTCAACAGGCGCCGCTGGGGCAGTGTTCTTGGTCAGGATCCAAGGTTTCAGGGTCCAGTACACAATCTTATGTAAATAGAAGTATGGTCAGTAAAATCAGGAAGTAGGGTGAATTCAGGTATTTCTTAAGCACCTGTATATAGGTGGTTGGCAAAGCTTTCAATATTGCTGCATACTGCATACTACTCAATTATATTTTTGTTCATCCTTGCTAAGTTGGTGTTTTACAAAGCTGTAGCATGCTGTTGCAGCACATACGGTTTTGTCATCTGCGGGCACGCTACGATGCCATGACCCGACGACACTGTAAGTGGTAGCCACAAACTTGGTGAAGTGTTCTGGTTCACTGATGATGTTTTCAGATACTCTAGTCATCACCGGACCTGTTCAGTGTCATGGTTGAACCCCTTTGGCATTTGGCCAATTCATTGGGGCTCCAAAATGGATGCTCATATATGCTAATGTGGCACTTTAATAAAGGAAGGACCATTTTCTTCCGGACCCTTTTTCTCACCGGACGTCCCGATGGCATCACCGTGGCAGGGATCGCTTCTCCGTCTTTGGAGGAGATGGACATCGATTGGGCGAGAACCAGCAGTGACACCGTAGTTGCACATCCAAAGATGGCAGATGTGCAGTTGTATGACTGCATAGCATAGGTTTTGCATGGTGCTGGCAATTGTGGGGCGAATCAGGAAAACCAAATAAGTCCTACTTTAAAAAGTATGAGTTCCGAATGAGATATCTGACATAAGCTGACCAACGTTTGTAATTCAAGTCTCCCGTGTCCACGGGCATCCGGCGGCATCCGGTGCTGTTGGAAAGTGTAAAAAAAGACCGCCAGCTGTTGATGGAGCCTGGGAGCATATGTCTTGTGTCAGCCTAAAGATGCAAGTCAATATGATACGAATTGTTCCTCAATTGAGCCCATTACTGTAAGTGAACGTTGGATTCATGGATAATAATTGATTGTCATTTTGATTTTAAAACAAGTTACGAGCGATCCCAGAAGTTTTCAGATGCGTGAAACGAGCCGTGCCAGGCAAAGAAGATAGATGAGGATTTGTTCGAGCAGTGCTGGAACTTGAGCAGGTCATTGTACAGAGTTTGTTTCCTGCTAGACGAGTTGTCCATTTGATTCATCTTTGTCCAATATTATCTTTCATTAAGCCATCTCATGAAGACGTTTGTGTGATTTGAAGTCAATCGTATTTAACTGTTGGCATTTGTTGTTTTGTTAGTTCTGCAATGCACTCCTGATCCTGTTGGGTGCTTTGGCAACATGATTTCTTAAGTTCAGGTCGTGGCTAGTGCTGAAGAGAGTTCCAGAATATCGTTTTGATGCTGAGCTGCAGAATGTCCAGGAGTGACCCCCGCGAATCTTGCGTTGAAGTGGGTTGAGAAGACACTTGCAGAACTTCACAAGCACTCCACTTGAATGGTCTTGAAGAGGTGCATAGAAGTAGCGAAAATGTTGCTTTGGAGGTACATGCTGGGTGCCTGCATTGCAATGGACAAAGCATTAGAGAGGCGGAGACTAGCCGTCAGTGATGATTTGCATGTGGTTTGGGGCACCCACAGAAAGTGCTGCGTGTCGTTGGATACATGAAACTCTGAGTCGTATTTTTGGTAGGCTGCTAAGCGACAAATTCTCCATGTTCAGACTAAACCCGGGAGGCCAGATGTTTTGCCAGCACGAGTGCAGCAGTGTCTTTGGGCCAATATGTACTCAGGATCAGCGGGGACCTCAGTAATCTTCAGACCATTTGGAGCTTTGGTGCCCGCTTTGATGATTGGTTCGCAAAACATTCACTACTCTCCTTCTTGAGTTGAGGTTAAGAAAGACCACAAAGGTCTCACACGATTGACCAAGTGGCCTTGACGAATCTTTCTACCCCATAGCTTCTTTCCTGATTGATGCTTTGTAATGCAGTGGACGTGATTCAACGAGTTGCTTTTGCCATGTTTTAGCAATCACTGGACTACATTCTCTTGACAAGTCGGGAAAAGAGATCGAGGTTAGTTTGAGCTACACCTTCCAAAGGATTCCAAAGCCCACTTGCTTGAAGGTTTTTTATGATCACACTGGATGAACAGACAAATATTGCCAATCTAGCTGGTAGTGATTTCCGTCGCTAAGATGTACCAGCAACCCTGAAAAAGGCAATCAGCAGCATTCATCAGCATCAATCAAGCCAACCAATTTAGGGAAGCGAGTTGATTTGCGCATTGAAAGGAAACGATTATGTGATTATGTTTCAAATCTTCCCCCATTTGTAACTTATTGTGAAGCAAGTGAACAATATTTAGATCGAGACACGTCTACTGCTCAGCCTGGTAGGTACATGTTGCGGCAGCTCGGATTGATACTTCAATTGGATTCAGATCGTTTGACACTCAGATTCAGAATGAACTTTGTGGAGAGTGATTTAATCAGATTAGGTATGATAGGTGATGCAAAAATGATGGAACAGGGATGAACAGGGGAATGCTTATAATTACAAGAGAGTAACGAAGGAGCAATAGCCTTTGGGTTTGGTGTGGGCACTTTCGACTAAGGTTTTCTGACTGGTCAGTTCATTTGGGCAGATTTCCCAGGCGCTTCATACACGATACGGGGCAAACAGGGGCTCTTCAGTAATTAGAGATGTTGGGAGTACATGGGGGTGCTAGTGTTTTACAACTATATTTGTCTAGTCTATTTTTGAAGCACGAAATGCACGCATAGAATAGAGCTGTTATAGCACCTGGTACTTGTACAGGTTTTGATGCTTTAGTTGCATGACCATCCGCGCCATGCCGATCTGCTTGTTGTGGGTGCAGTTAGCGATCGTGTTCGGAAACCCTTGAAGCTGCCTGAGTGGCGGCAGAAGTCAGACTCTCAGCGACGACCATCGAAGAGGGGAGCCTTGATCCAGCAAGAGAGCCGCTGAAAGATATTGAAAAAAAAATGAAAAGCTGTAAAAATACCATTGGTTTTATTAACGGGCCGATAGGAGTCATGTTTTTTTGTTTTTTAAATATATATTTTTGTTGTAACACTGCTAGATACTTGTATGTACTAAGAATATCTGAATTGATTTCACTGATCTTAGCTGTAGGATGGGCCACTGTTGCGAACTGAGGTTCCGCTCGGAGAAGGAAGAAGTCTTGGGGAAGTTGGACCTGATAGACCTGAAAAGTATGGGCTCCAGACCTGCAAAGATTGAAGGGTCAACGCCCAATGAAAAACCCTCCTTAAGACCCTAAGGTGGTAGCAACAGAAAATGCTAGACAACTGACTTGACATTATTATATTGTGGTTGTTGATGCTCGGAAGATTCCCGGCACATCCCATGCTCTCCCACCGCAGAGTCGATCGATAATGAATTTCCTGCCAGTTCTGAGAGTTCAGAAAGGCAAAGGTCGAAACTTGATATGGATGCTTGATCAGCATCACTCATGCAGCAGGACTCTTTTCTGCCTGCTGAATTAGCATTCAGAAATCCGCGAAAATGGTGTCTCTGTGATTGAAACAGTACGAAATAGTCGCTGTGGAGTCAATTCAACAAAGGGTTTACTTCGACCTATATGACCTACATATCTACATAATTGTGTTCTAATCAACGTCTATGTATATATATATATACATAGAAAACCTTTATATTCCCGTTATTATCTATGATCAACAAGCCTGCGATGCTTTCTGTAGTAGCATTGAAGTTGCCCTGGTCCAGTTGAGATTTTTTAATTTTGCTCTGCGGTTCTGCAGCGTGGGCTCCGCTCCGCTTTTAAGTCAGTCCCCATGTCGTCTTACACGGCCTAGTCGATGGTGGCTTCCGTGTCCGGCAGCTTGGAGTCTAGACTCAACCTTCGCAAACAAGTACGGTGACTATGAATCTTGTTTGATTGATGATGTTTGAATGTTTGATGTAACTTTTAAAATTCAGATGTGATTTCTTGATTTCCACGAGAATTACAATTACATCAATATAGCTGAAACATCCACCATCTATTCCATTTAATAGTGGAAGCGCTTTCAGCAAGACTAGCTTTTCTCAGAGATATTCTTGGAGATCCTGACTTTTGTTAACACACTGGCTCCTTGAAGCAATGGAAGCACCGACTGGACTCCAAGAAAGGTCTCACCCAACCGATCACAACTAGCTAAGGTCAGACGTTTCGATGAACACACAAATGAGGTGCCTGGCCCTGGAATTGGGAAACCGGGTGTTCAGTGAGGAAAGCAAGCTCAAGATGGTTAACATGGGAACTGCAGTAGATACTAGATACAGATACTTGCAGGACATTGCCTTTGAAGTGTCAATTTATGGCAAACCATCCTCAAGAATGATGGACCCAATCTTTACTCATTCAGGGCTGTCAGTATTAGATGGACAGGTGGATGTCCCATGGATCAAGTTCCGGGTCAAGTCTGATGTGTTGGGATAGGTGAAAGAAAATACAGCCTTTCGGTTGACCGTGGGCATGTGGCCGTCCAGTACTTTGCACTTGCTATGGCACAATGAGTTGATCTTTTTAAATCTTTTTTAAGCGTCACCTTGGACTTACTGAACCTGCCTCAGGTTGTGTTTTGACAAGACTCGTCAATATGCAGTTGTCACAGTTTTCCCACCCCAACTTGACCCCCTGGACTCTAGACATCCAAAGGTCCTTGACCTGCATCCTGTTGGTGCCTTTGACTCAAAAGAGGGAGGGTAGACTACATGTCATGTCTCCTAAGCACGGGGCAATGTGGAAAAAGGTGAGTCATGGTGAGTTGCTGAATCCAAAAATCTGATATCCATCATGATTTTCTTCACTCTGGGTCGCAGGTTAGAGCGAGTGACAAGAAGTTATCATATAGTAATCACAAAGAGTCTTGAGTCTTGAACAGATGCAGCCATTGGGTTCGCATGGGCCATTCAAAGCCTGACACCTGAGTTGATCATTGATCGTCAATCTTAGGTTTCCAAGAAACAACTCCCATTTATGATTCGATTGTCCTCTCAGGACGTCGATGAGTTTGGTGTATGCTGATCCTGTACTGTATCCCTCAGCTTGGAGCCTGCCGTCCTCAGGTGCTTTCCATGCTGTCAACAAGCTGGGCAGGTGCATTCCGGAGGCATTTTTTTGTCATCTTTCTTGGGGTCTTAGGAAGATTTCATTGCCTCAGAGCAATGCTCTCAGTACTAATATGTGTGCATGTATCTCAGATAGTTAGGAGTTGAAGCGTCCAGACATTCCAGACACTTGTACTATTTGTAGTGTATATATATGTCCAGATTTTGTTTGGATACTGAATCCGCACCATAGAATTCTGTTCAGTACTGCTTGTTTGTTTACAGTATGTTTATTTCACAAATGAAGACAAATCAAGCAGAGAAGAATGAACAGCAAGTCGGCTATCGCTCGCAGGGCCACTCCAAAGCACCAATGTTACACAGATGGACAGGCAAGAGTTTTTGGGGTAGTGAGGATTGATAGGTTATGAACTTGTAGTAATGTTTGAGGGTAAGAGTCAGTCAGAATACCGGAAATTGTTGACTTCAAAGAATTCCACAACATCAATCAAACACATACACAGACATAGGACATATGGACAACGTGACTTTTTGACACAAAATAGCAAGCTTTGGATCCGTTGAAGCAGCATATCGGGATTGAAAACACTTTCGGGTTCACTGAGTTTACCTCGCCCCAAGTCCTGCAGGAATGCTTTAGTGAATGAGTCGGGTCCCATCCTGAAGGCGAGTGGACAGGATTTGAAGGGTTCCGCATCATCAATGCTTCCAATAAATCGTGTTCTAGGCAGCTACAGTTTTTTGTAGAAAAATCTTCTTAGGGGGGATCAGCATCATGGAAGCATCATGGAATTATATGTGGGGGAGGGAGCCCCATTAACAGTCAGAAAAGCCATTTGCTACTTAAACACCATATCCCCAAGGAGCACAAATTTTTCGAAAAATCTGGGTTACCCTCAAAGGGCCCAGCCAAGGATTTTTCAAAACCTGGGCCACCCCCCAAACAGCCCAGCCAAGACATTTCAAAACTTGGGCCCAGCCCAACACACCAGTCAAGGAATTTTCAAAACCTGTGTCCCCACCAAATTGCTCACCCAAAACAATTTGTGCCCCTCCCAAAGGCACCAGCCAAAGATTCTTCAACACCTGGACCACCTCCCAAGGGCCCCAGCCAAGGCATTTCAAAAACTTGGGCTCTCACCCAACACTGGGGATTAGCATGTTTTTTTTGATGTTCTCTGGAGGATTTGGAATCTTCGAAGCACCTTCAAATAAGTTGAAAAACGGCACACAGCCAATGCGATTTGGGTTATTAGCTGACGAAAAATGTGTCTCCAGTTTTAATAGCTTCAATTTTAATTGCTGAAATCAACAATTCAATCATTTTTTGACAATTGCTTGACATAACATTGCTGCCTTCTTGTGGCATTGCTGCCACTTTGCAGATGTTACAAAACTTGGTCCATCGTTTTGCCGTAGATCACTCTCATTTTGCACCGCATTAAAATAAAGGACCATATGATGGGCCATACGATGTAATACCTGATGAAAGTGGTTGTCATTCAGTGTTTTCAAAAAATCGACATTCAAAAATCACCGCCAAACACAATGGAACAGCCGGAGTGAACAATAGATTCGTTTACGTTTGGTGTGTTGTCAAGAGAAGAATACGACAAAACAAAACAATCAAACTGTTGCATCAAAAGCTGCTTTCTTGAAAATTTGTGCTCTTCCTCGTGCCATTTTTTGAAAAGCCCTTGCTCGTGCTAGTTTTTCAGAGTTTTTGTGCTCTCGCTCGTGCTAGTTTTTTGAAAATTTGTGCCCTTGCTCGTGCTAGTTTTTTGAAATTTTGTGCCCTTCGCTCGTGCTAGTTTTTTGAAANGAAAATTTGTGCCCTTGCTCGTGCTAGTTTTTCAGAGTTTTGTGCTCTCGCTCGTGCTAGTTTTTTGAAATTTTGTGCCCTTGCTCGTGCTAGTTTTTTTGAAAATTTGTGCCTTTGCTCGTGCTAGTTTTTTGAAAATTTGTGCCCTTGAAAACCACTAAACCCTAAACCCTAAACCCTAAACGTTACAGCAAAAAAACGGGCAGCATTCTACCTTATTTTACCTATAAAAGTCAAGGGTAAGGAGAGTAGCAGGGAAAGAAATGAACTAAAGAAAATGGAGAGAAAAAAATGGACTAACCAGTTTTGACATTTTGACTCAAGCTACCCAAGTTTTTCAAAAATTTTGTGTTTTTTTTGTGCTCTTTCTCGTGCTTTTTTAAAAGGAATTTTTGATCATCCTTTTAAAATGCTTCTAAAAAAACCACAAGGAGACCCACAAAAAAAAACACAAACATCCCGAAAAACTTACACAGTGGGAGCCATCCTTTGATCTAGTTTTTTCAAAAAAAATTGTGCTCTTGCTGGTGCTAGTTTTTCAGAGTTTTTGTGCTCTCGCTCGTGCTAGTTTTTTGAAAATTTGTGCCCTCGCTCGTGCTAGTTTTTTGAAATTTTGTGCCCTTGCTCGTGCTAGTTTTTTGAAAATTTGTGCCCTTGCTCGTGCTAGTTTTTTGAAATTTTGTGCCCTCGCTCGTGCTAGTTTTTTGAAATTTTGTGCCCTTGCTCGTGCTAGTTTTTTGAAATTTTGTGCCCTTGCTCGTGCTAGTTTTTTGAAATTTTGTGCCCTTGCTCATGCTAGTTTTTTGAAAATTTGTGCCCTCGCTCGTGCTAGTTTTTTGAAAATTTGTGCCCTCGCTCGTGCTAGTTTTTCAAAAAATTTGTGCTTTCCGTTAATGACAGAGAAAAAAAACCTAAATGTTCATGATAGTGATTGTCATGATTCAATTTTCCTCCAGAAATGAACAGAGAGAAAGGCCAATGGGCAACCTCCAGATTTCTCAGGAACAGCCTCCAGTTGCCTGGGGTCAGTACATTCCTCCGATACTACTCTGTACTACAGCGTAGCACTCCACTACTACTCTGTACTACAAAGTACTACTCCAGTACTACTCTGTACTACAAAGTACTACTCCACTACTACTAAGTACTACTCCAGTACTACTCTGTACTACAAAGTGCTACTCCCCAACTACTCTGTACTACAAAGTACTACTCCAGTACTACTCTGTACTACAAATAGAGGTGATTCAAAATGATGTCGGATCACCCCAAAAGCAAAACATTGATTTTTTTTCACCCCAATGAAATTTACCCATTGTCATTGTTTTGGAGGTTAAAAAAACCTACAGTCATTCGGTGCTTTTTTTCCACTATTTTGGAGGCCGCCCCAAATGGAAAGAGAAATCACCTTCCACCAAACTCAAAGGTAGTCCTCAAGTTTTTTCTTCAGAACACTTTCTTCGGACAGGCCTTTTGGGTACCATATATAATGTAAGAGCTTTTTGGGAAGTATCATATCCACACGTGATTTTTTGATGTTACCCCACATATGATTCAAAAGGCCCACGGGCAAAAAATGGTTCACCTAAGCACTTGACTTTTCAGGCACAGGCCTGACAACTTTTGGGGGTCAAAATGGGCTGATTTTTTTGTGTTTTTTTTTGTGGTGGTTCTTGTGGTCACTGTTAATGAGAGTCCCGCACACACAAGGAATTATCATGTACTCCAAGCGATTTGCTTCTGTCTCTCTCTTGTGGCACAACGTCCAATTCAATATACACTCTCTCGACTTCGAGGTTGATTAAATGATATCAAATGTAACCTCCAGATTCATAAGAGTTTTGAAATGTTTTGGTGGAATCTCCACATCAAATTCAATTTCCATTTCCAGGAAGGTCCATAGCCATAGCCGCCATAGCCTTGTTAAGGATGGCCTAACCAACCTTTTTAGCCTTTCCATCCTCAGCATCTTCAGTGCTTTGTGTTGTCTGGGGTGGTGGCGGTACACCAGGTGATGCTGCAAGATAAACTTGAGAAAGGAGGTGGAAGTGGCTTGGCTTGTCGATCTTTCTACCTGTTGTGTATTGATTTGTTTGGCTTCATTTGCCTTTTTGCTTGTCTGTCCGCCGGTTTACGGAAGTGCAGATAATCAATGGTAGTAGTATGTATTATGTATGCATATATTTTGCTACACATAATTGTCAGTTGTATTGTCATTTGATTGTACTTAGATGTGTTGAGGCACATGTCACCTGAGACCAGGGTGACCATTCCGCGGCTGTTCTTGAATACAGACTGATGTAAGCGAAACAAACTCCTTCGCATGACAACTCCCAGGCCAGCTTGCAGAACAGCTGCTCCGCCACGATGCGCCTGGACCTTTCCCAAATGTTTCAGGAGAAAAGGGACACCCTTCGAGTTATTGTTGGAGAGCGGGATTATTTAGTGAAAGCAGACCACCACATTTGTGCACGGAGACTGATCTCTCTCTATAATCGCAATAGCAATCATGATGATAATAATGCTGCTACTACTACTACTGCTGCTACTACTGCTGCTGCTGCTGCTACTACTGCTGCTGCTGCTACTACTGCTGCTGCTGCTACTACTACTACTACTACGACCTAATTGCAATAACAATGATGATAGCAATAATAGCAACAATAATAGTAACAATGATGATGTCGAGAGCTATGATAATGATTTCTGCAACCATACAATGTGGCTAGCTATTATAAGGTAATGCTGTCATATGATATGAAGTAATAGCGCATCAATATGAAGATATAGTATACATCTCGAGGCCCTCTTGTATTTCTATATATAATATACGTATATATTATATAGATCTACCCAAATACTTGTACAAATAACCATGTTCTTCTATGGATGCCAACCCACAGGAGGTGCCTTCCCAGTGGCCTCGGTGGATCCAAGACTTCGTGCTGAGACGCGGCACAGTAAAGTGCTTTGTGCTGAGGTCCTTGGGGCATTGGCTGCTTGGCAGATTCGATGGTAGATGGTCAGATTTGATGATGGTAGATGGTCAGACTCCAAAGTTGAACAGGAGTTTTCCCCACCCCTAGAAGTTTTTACTTCATGGTTGGAGAGGCTATGCCGTTAAACGGACTTGAAGAAACAAACCCATGACGACATTTTCATTATTATACATGGAATACTCGTCGGAAAGTCTCTAGAATCACTGAACATCCTAGAAGGCATGCACATGCTTCAACCTTTCTTGTAATGCAGCCTGTTGTTTTCTGCTTCTATCAAGGTTGGCATAAAGCAGCAGCAGTGTATGACGTTTGGATGATTCGGAGATGATGATTCGGAGATGCTGCAGTGAGATTAAGACTGATGATGTAAGCACTGTAGAGGGAAATGGGACTGGGATCAACCTTTTCAGAGGCTAATATCCGCAACCAAGGTTGTGGTGGCCATGGCACCCGTGCTCGTCTATCAGGCTGACTTGCTAGGATCATGAGGATTATATGGGGTTTACAACATGAGCCGGTAGGGTTTGGCAAGTCCGCGTTCGAAAGGTGACGGGAAGATAATGAGGTGGCATACCAGTGTTGCATGTCCCATCCCAAATCGGCGGTTTCCTTAAACGCTTATCAGTTGGCATTTTCTGCATCTTGCACAACGAAACAACATGAAACAACAAGCCGGCCAGGGTTGGTCCGCGTTAATTTCGCTCTTCACGCTTTTGCTGTCTTTGACATTGGTGCAAGTGGCCATGAAAGCCGCTTTGCACGATGGCTTGCCATATCCATACACCCTCACAGTGGCTGGGACCTGATGAGATGCATACAATCGTATCAATCATTGGGTTGTAGGGCACCCAAAAAGATTACTGAAAAAAATGTACTTGCTGCAGTTGAAATAGGGCAGCAAAGTTCTCCCAGTGCTTCCCCAATTTTAGTTTTTGGAAGTTGATGAAATATCAACATGATGTAACATGTAATTTGACCACGCGATTTGCTTGTAGATCTTCGATGTCACATGCACAGAATGATCACAATCTGTGCGCAAATGATAAACAAATCCGGGGTTGAGCTGAGACAGTTCATGTACCATTGATACTCCACACATCTCCAAACGATGAGATAAAATGATACAGCATCCATAGATGTTTCGGTAGCCGATGGTGTGTGCCCGCCATGTCCCCTTATATGCGGTCTTTAGATTGACTAAACAGCAAGAATTCCTCCAGTATATTTACTGTAGGCACTTTGGAGTCATCATCATGCTACGATTCTGTCAAAGTCTTGCCCCGCAAGTTTGTTGGAGCCTCCAAATCATGAAGCGATTGGCCATTTTCAGAGGAAGCCCCCCCCTCGATATGATTTGAAGTAGAAACGTGTGTTGTCTCTTGGCTTCGCAAATGCCTGGATTGTTCATGGATTGTTCTATATTATTGGTCTACCACGACCATATAACGACCATATAACACCATCGTAGACGTTTTCATGAGGCCCTTCACATGCTTTTGACAGTGCTCACGGCCCTGGCTTCGGGGCCACCCCGCAGCAACGAGCTTTCCATGGCATTGCGGACCCTACCTGCATCACTGGCCGGCGGTGCGGCAGTACTAATGCACAATGTGGCCTTGACACAGGTGCAAAAGCTTTATAGGATGACTATATGACTATGGGATGAGATTGTGTGAGTTGATGGATATGGAGTTTTCGTTTTCATGAGTTTTGCGTATTCCACATCTCCTTTGGCCTTGTGAAAAGGGGAGGTTTCTTGTCGAATCCAGGGACAGGGACTGCCCCGACTGACAATCTTTGACAGAAGGAAAGGACAAGGACATTGTCCCAATGGGAGTCTTTGAATAAACCAAGTCGTTTAAACGAGCATTCTTTGGCGGCAGCCGTCCAAAACCAACCAGCTCTTTGAAGTCCAGAGGCCAGCGTCAGCTTCGTGACAATGTTGGGCACGTGTACTCCTGTGGTGACGTACTGCTTCTTGTAAGCACAGACTTGGAGACTCATCTCGGGTGTAATCTTGGAAGTCAATGCAAGAGCCAGCAGCTGTTGCTGGCAAGCATTTTCAGGCACTATGTGAATAAAATGTGAATAACATATATCATAACATTCATGGATGTGACACGAAATCCTCATATAAATGAGTGCCAGCGTTTCCCAACTTCAACTGTTCTTTCGGCAGAATTGACTCCATGTGTTGCGGATGACTGATTTTGAGAATCTCTTCTCTCTCTTGATATTCTATAGGAAGGCGAATTTGTTATTTTTCGAGTGGGTGCAACTACAGTATGATCCTGAAATTGCAATCAGATTTCAATCCCCTGGACGTAGCAATGTAATGATACAACATACAACGTATTAACGTGTATAAACAGGTTTCTTGCTGATGGCTTTTGGAGAGACCACATCACATTGATGTTGCCAGAAGTTCTTTGAGGATTGCATAGTACTTTAGGATCACCACAAATTTCTCATGTTCCGAAATCTTGGTCGCCCGAGGTGCTGAGTTATTCATTGGACATAGGCAAGCAACATGGAAGAGCGGAGTTCCTGTGTTCATGGCTTTCCTCGGAGGTGGGATTCTTGGGCCACTTGTGGGACCACAAGAGCAACGGATGAATTTCAGAGATGGTGCAAAGACAGGTGAGAATGATGCGAGTTGCTGGTATTGTCTAGTTACAATATATATGTATATATATAATATATTATGGATTAAATCTAGAACTGTCATGATATATGATACATGGGACTTTAATTGAATTGCAGTTTCATTGCCAAACGAACCCATCAAGGTGCCTTGTGTGTACGTGGTGAACATAGCGCTTCGCTTGTGGCCCTGCTGCTGGTACTTCTAGGTTGCGCCTCACGTAGCAGAGCTGAAAAGGATTACAGGCAGTACATTGAAGTGATCGATATCGCGAACCCTCAAAAGATTGGGATTGGCAACAGAAACAAACAAGCTTGGAATGGTTCAACTCTGAATGCAGGTAAATCGTGAAGATGCAGCAGGAAGCTTGAAATCTAAAAGAGTACTCCTTAATTAAAGGGAAGAGTCACTTTTCTCTTGGTACAGTACAGCATAGGATATGTAGACTTTTGCGCGAGGCTCAGCCATGTATGCAGAATCCAATGCGTGACGGGTGATGATCATCCCAATTTCAAACAGCTAGCTGATCGTTTCGCATATTCTATGTACGTATAGATATCCAGCATAGCAGTTCCTGCTAAAGCTTCATGCAGAAGGCACAGATCATAGTAATTTAGTAGGCCTCTCAAGCGAGCAGTGCAGAAATCAGCCAACACATTTTGAAACCATTCTTCCGTATTTCCATGGGTTGTAGACAGCTGATTCAGGTAGTGTGAAATCTATTTGGCAGCAACGCCTACTCTTCATCGATGAGCTTGGCCCTGCTCGCTTAGCAGTCTCTTGACCTCGAGAGGCAAAGAATGGAGCGCCGGAGAGGTATCGCGGTATCGCAGGTCATCCCCATCCAAGCTAGTTGTACCAGTCTCTATCACGAGAGGTGGAAGTGACTGTCCACACTGAGGCCTGGGGAGCAGTGTGGACATTACTATTGACCTTACCCTTTGCAGTGATGGTTGAGGGAGCAGGCCGCACTGCCGGATGTGAATGGAGGAAGTATGAAGTAAGTGATACACCAAGGGTGTTTGAACTCAACACTCCAATAAAACTCTAATAAAACATGGTGAAACAATGTATTTTGAGCTCAGATAAAAACCAGTGATTCTACTGGGAGGCTCCTCCAGCTATGTGATTGATAGACACCTCTCCTTCCAATTTGTGCAGTTAGTAGTAGTTGCATTCTCCACAAAAAGCAAGCTACGGTTTTATTTCTTCCCATGAACGAGGGTTCAAACACCAAAACAACATTGATTTGGCCGGCACTCTTCCTTGGTTTGTTATAGGTGGATCAAGGGAAGCGAGTGTGTCCCAATTTGTTGTGTTTGGATGTCTTTAGCATCAAGGGTTAACCGGTTAACCTTCCTACATCGGAAGCCCAGCTTAGCATCCATCCCTGATCTTGGTTCCCAGGTTTCTTTCGGCACTTGCCAAATGCTTCCAAGCATGCTTTGGGTGCCACACTGCTGTCGTGCTTTTCAGCTGTACTTCTCAATTTGTGGGGACCCTCAGGCAAGCTTGACACACGGATACTGTAGCTAGAGTCACGCACCAAACAAGTGTAGGGGAAGATGACATCGATATGGAGGACCACCAGGACATACTTGAATCGCCCTCCCAGT
This sequence comes from Breviolum minutum Mf 1.05b.01, assembly GCA_000507305.1. NCBI lineage: Eukaryota > Dinophyceae > Suessiales > Symbiodiniaceae > Breviolum > Breviolum minutum. The sequence continues at coordinate 52,729 of DF239371.1, forward strand.
ACTTCACACTTCTGGCAACATTAAGCTGGCTCTTTATCTCCTTGATAGGATTGAGGGTCTTATCATTTGCAAGACACCACTACGCTTCCAACTGGCTGGCCCATAGAACTGATTACACACGCACACCCATTTTCGATCTATTGTCTTCTGCTATTCACATTCACATATCCAATTATGCAATATACATTACTAAAATAAATCCTGGCAGAAACATATACCTGATTGTAAATCCACATAGCACCCTAGCACTCAACCAGGTCACAGTGGACATCAGTTCGATACCTGGGTCCTGTGATGCAGCACATGTTTGGCAACCTGCAGTTGGTCTTTGTGCCTTGAAATATTCAAGAGTTTACATGTTTGATGTTATGGTGGAGCATGGTGGAAAAACATGGGCAAAAAAAGTGGTTGGTCTTAAAGGGGTGCAGAAATGGATACCAGCGATCAGGGATTGCTATGTCTTGCTTGTGGCATGAAGTACCAGTGTCTCAGACTTTTTTTTTGTATGGCAACAACTAGAAGCCCTGCAGTCGTTGTTCGAAGCTGGTAGTAGAATTCTGGAAGCACAACAAAGCATGAATAAGTGCAGATGCAATCAATGCCTTTAGGGTTCTCAACTCATGGCAGTGCAATTATTGGCAGGTGCTGATCTTGGCAGCTGTTTGGTTGGACGAAGGCCAAGTCAAGTGTTCTCAAGTCGTACAACACTGTTTAAACAGTGAAGTGACTGATCATGGCTGACACTCACCAGTTCCCAAGTGCTCCCGAACGACCACTTTCTTTGGCAGGTTGCAGCAGAGAGCAGATCCTTGGGACGGTGATTCTGGTGGTTGGAGTGTTGATTGCCAAGGCTGGCCGGTCCCGTGCTGGGGAGTTATTGAGTCATCGAGGACCAAATGTAACTTGACAACTACAGATTGAATACAGCTTTGTTTGACACTGAATGAACCTTGAGACTGACAACTGGGAAGAAAAGGCATGTGGTCAAATACTGTGATACTGTGAAGGGTGATATCACACCAAGGCGTGCAATTTTTCTGAATGAGGCATCCTCAAGCGAGGCGCCCAAACGCCAATCTACAGAACGCATGCGCTTGAATGGCCAAGCCAAAGGAGAGCTGTGGTCATTGTGGTTGTTTTGTTGTTTTGAAATTATGACATCTCATTCTAGGTCTCAAATTCTCAGGAAAAAGTCATCCATTTTCTCATAGTCAAAATTGGAAGAAGGCATTCAAGGTTGGAAGTGGAAGGATTTGTTGATGGCATCATTACGTATCATCACCCTCTATCAGAAAACAGACACTTTAACCGGGTACAGTTGTTAGAATCAGAATATTTTGAATTCTGCAAATGTGTGGGCAAAGATGCAAGCAACGACGTAAAGATGTGCCCGATTGGCGAGATGGTATTGGTATTCATGGCGACTATGGACAGCGCACACAGCCTCCTGTCATTATCGCAGCATGCAGGATATTTGTCCACGAAGACTCCCTCAGACCTCCCTTGAGCCTCTTGTCGACCCGTACAGTTCAACGCCGTTTTTTTGGTGGTGCAGTCGTCTCCAGTTGCGAGAGCTTCCAAAAGTTTGGCAAGTGACAGTAGGTGTTTTCTCCAATAAGTAAAAGCCATTTGATTTTTGCAGCGTTGCAGAGGTGGTACCCGTTCAGGAGTATGGTCATCCCCAGCAGAACAGGCTAACAGTTCCTTGAGCCACGAGGTACTACAAGAACCTGATGAGTTTCGTGAGCATCAATTGGAAAATAGCTACAAGCATCCAGCGGCCAGCGGTTCATGCCTGTCATGAGGTTTCCCATTTCTTTCTTTTGCTTCAGTTGTCAAAGCGAGGAAACCCAAGTTTTGTTCAGTTCCTCCTCTCATGAACCTCCTCAGCCCAAGACCAGCTGACAGTGGAAATTCTTGGCTAACACGCTGAGTTCGAAGAAACCTTCCTGGGAGCCATAAGATGCCATAAGTGAGTACACAGCTTGCAAGTCTTCTCTAAGTCTTGGATATGTAATGCATTTAGATTTACACGCAATGACATGTATTTAATTGTTTACATGTGTTTACATTATTTATCATTACTTACATTTCATTTCCATGTATATATTGTGCTATGGGTAAACACTTTCTATTCAGTTGGAAATATATACTGCATAGTTGCATAGCGGTCTATTGGGTATTTTGAACACCACCATCGTGGCCGTTTGGGATCTTTGGGCCAGTGCGAAGTGCCCGAAGCACGTATCGCCAACGTACAGCTGCCCGAAGGCATGGCAGATTTCAGTTGGATTTGGAGATGTGTTTCAACAGATGCAGACTTCTTGTTTTTGTGACAGAAAGTATGACAAACTTGGTGCACTTTGAGCAATTTTAAGCCATGAATCCCACCTCCAAACTCGACACTTTGTCAGGCTTTTCGATGGCGCCAGCCTTCCTACAACGCTTTACTGGAGGCAATCAGACTCCACTGCAGGTGTGGCAGGGCTGGCAGAGCGTGGAGATTTGTGAAGAATCCAGGATCATTTAGCATTGTCATGTCTGATTGTGATGACGGAAAGAAACATGAACAACAGCTTGATAATCATCAGTTTTTGTTACGGATGGATATGTTAGCACATGGAACTCATGTTACCTGCACCAAAGCAGTCACAGATGTGTATAGTGGAAATGTTTTCAAAGGTTCGCGGACATAGCAAAAAAAGCAAACTAAGACACGTACACACAGAATTCCCTACACTGCACTGGATTGAAAGTTGCAAAGATATCGACAAATGTATACAAAAATCAATCCAAATCACATGTCCAAATATTTACATTGATGTGATTTTACCGTGAATTCACTTTGATGTTCTTTTGATTCCATGTTTGTTTTGCAATGATCTTATACTGTAAACATCGAAATTTATATAATAGTAGCAGAATCGCAATGAAATTGTAGTGGAATTGTTGCATGTGATAATGAAATCACAACCGGAACCATTGTGAAACCATTGTGAACAACTTAAAGCGTACTAAACTTTTGACTCCCTGAATGTATGTTTGCACAATCATGTCTATCCCTCAACACTAGGTTTCCAAGCAGCAACTGATGATATACAAACAATCCTCAAACAGCCTTCTCAAGATATCTTTGAACAATTGTACCTATTTTGAATAACCACCTTGCTGGCAGTCTGTAAAAGCACTTCCGCTTAGTGATTGCAAAATCGCGTGGAACAACTGAAAGGAGAAACGGGGCAATTTTTTTGGATACAAGCATTCAAGTACTGCAGCATCTAAGGGATCACGTGAGATGAAGTACTGGTACTTTTCAATACCATTCAAGCACTGTATCTTTTCCTCATAGACTGTGGGGATGTTCAATACAGTAATGACGTAATGGCATAGAATTAGTCTTTTTTGTCGGACACGCTTGATTCTAAAGATAGAGCACGCGGCCTGTCACACGCTGTTGCCAGGCAGATTTGAAGCGTGCGACCGAGTCCAATGTCCGACCATCCCAGGAAGTAACGGAATGTCGGTGGAAATGACTTTGAGCCGGACGGGCAGAAAGAGTAGCAGATGTTCCCAGATCCTAAAGACACTTCATCCGGAAAGACCAGACGTATCGTACGCGATGAGTTATGACGTTGCTTGGTATGTTCATGACTATTTGTTTGTCAGCTCCTTATCGTTATTCAAACATATACAGTACTCAGGGCTTTAGGGGGATTCTCATCTTGTGTCTACAGTGTCTACTGGCTTGGGTTCGGTTCAGTATGGGTTTGACTCCATCGTTGTCGGGGGTCTCCACGTGGAACTGTTGATTGGCTGAGGTGATTGAAGTTCCCAAGGACCAGATTGCAAGGATGCAAACGTTGTTGATGATCTATAATGATCTTGACTTTGCATCCTGGAAGTGACTTGTTGATCTACAAGTGCCCACAAAGTGCACACAAGTGCACCAATGGTATGCAAGCCTACAACAATCATTTAGGAGCCCCCTTACCCACATGCCAAATATGCAAACTACTCACGGATCTTCACAAATCTCCACAGATATCTCAAGCTGCCAAGCATCCCAAGCTGCTTGCATCCAGGATGTTCTCGCCTTGGTGGTCGAAGCTACTCGCCTGGGCGAAGAGGAGAGATCCTGGATGGTGTGAAAGTGAACCACATCATGAAACGATTTGTTTCCCTGGTTGGTATAAGATGGTATCTATACAAAGATGTAGTTAAAAAGGTATAAAGTAAAAATCATACATTAAGTTACTATAGTAATGCAACAATTGATATGAGCAGATGACCAATTCCTGTAAGTATCTAAGTGGAAGATTGGTCACCTCTAGATACGATCTTCAATTGCTGGACATGCACATTTGCACGGAACATGAAACACGACTAGGTCCGAAGGTATGTAGAACGAGCGTCAGGATCGCTCATGACAGAACGAAATGATTCATGCACATGACACCCCAAACCATGACCAATTTGTTAAATGACATCAAAAAACGACTCTGCGGAAAGAACAATTATAAATGCCTCGGTTGCTCATGCAATTAGATTAATCGTGTATTCTGCTGATACTGGTATACTTGTGTATGATCGACTTACCGCCCACGATGGATTTTTTGGAGAATCCATGAACAATTTCGATAGTTGAATGGAGTTGTCATGAGATACGGGGTGCAAAATCTCTGAGTCCAAGGTTTTTTGGAGACCACGCTCCAATTGCAGTCCAAATGAGGAAGTAAAAGGAACCCGAGACCGATAAACCTATACGTCTCATGGTATACAGTCAGCACTCTGAGTCCACGTTACAGGTGGGCACTGGAAGACAAGGGAAAACCTAAGCAAAAACGATAACAAAACAATAGCAAAAATGATACCGTTGCGGGCCTCCCTGCTGCTGCTTCTCTCGTGCTGCTGCTGCTGTTGCTGTAGAAACCTCATCCTGCTGGTGGTGCTTTCATTTGATGGTTGGGAAGGCATGAATTTAGTGAGGAGCGCCGAGAAATCATGATGCATCTTCGAGAGTGCCTGGCTGAGCCACAGGCGACGGAGTTTCGGCATATGTACAGTAAAATCAGTAGAACAGACCTGAGGATTTTGGTATTTATTGTTCGAGTTTTAGGTGAAACTTTAAAATTGTCGGGCCCCATCCTGATGATGGTATCAGTACGTATCAGTAGTGTGTTTTGCTCAGCAGGTCAGACGCAGTGCTTGCGAAGTCCCTATCCAGAAGTTGCTGATATGTTGACATGCTCTTCATCGCTCTTCAACAGCATGAAAATCAGCTGATTGCAATGTCAGTCATTCACAACTTCTTGGTGAGATGGCGGTACTCCAGGAACTAAGACCCGTATTTCCAGTGCCACTTCTGCCACTTCTGAATTCCATAAGCTCCCTGTGCCAGGGTCGAAGATGGCGCCGAATCTATGCGGGCTTGGTACTATCCTGAGCTGACTGTGCTGGCTGTTAATTTGAGTCCACCAATCCGGTGTCGCGATGGATTTGAATGCAATCTACATTATTATATTTGATATTATTTGACCCCCAACATCAACCTTTTGATAACCTTTCTAAGTTTTCATTCCTTTTCTACCTATTCTTTTCTCAGGTTTTGATCGAGGAGCTGCTGAAGAATGGCGCTCCAGAACTTGTGACTGAGACAGCGGAAGGCCAACCGTCCAAGCGAGTTGTTTCTGGTGACCTGGAGATCAGAAATGGCTATGAAGATCTGCATAGGGCATCCCTCCAAAAAGCCTGTTGGTGCTCGCCTTTAGAGTTGAAAAAGACTGCAACATCTGTCCAGATGGTTTGATATGGAGCCAGAGGATGTTCCAAATCTCACGGAAGCAACGTATAACGCATGTAAAACTATGTACAATAAGATAGAGGTTTTCATCAGTTTTGCCCTTTGAGGGACTGTTCTTTGCTGCGATTTTGCTATGAAACTCCTGCCCCCCTTGCCCTACTGGTGGATTCTTAGTATATAACTTGTACTAGCAGCTTGTTACATAGTTGATTAGTTGCATGTTTGTTGGGATTTTTCATCCAAATCAATGCAGGTCGCTACTTTGACCTGGTTCAGCGGTTGTCACTGCTGGAGAAATTCGAATGCACCAATGACATGAGAGTCCCAGTCCCAGAAATGACAACGACTTCCATGGTCTTTTTTCAATGGCATTAGATCTCAAGACAAGATACATGATGATACATGCTGTCAGATTTCCTCGGCACATTGTCCAATAGAGGGTCAGATGCACACGTTTTTTTTCTAGCTGCAATGATGTGTGTAGCATCTACTGTTTTACAGTACATATTTAAGCCACGCAGATCCAAGCAGCATCAAGAGGTTCAGGTTCAAGCCATAGCAGGAGGTCAGAAGGTCTCAGCAGTACATTTTGTCAAAGCTGTGCACCATGCGCAGCCCACGTCACTCGTGAGGGTTTCCCACTTCTAATCATTGAGGTGCAGAACATGGTTCGGACAAAGGCACGCGCGATTTGATTCTTGGTACCGTCGCCCTGGACAAGAAAGTTATTTTTATCTTCAAAAGATTGTCCAACCTGAAGAGAGTCTCAGAAACTTATAGTTTAGATTAGATTTTAGGATGTTTTAGGATTGCAGTTTTTGATTTTGCTGGTGGAATTGGCAGCAATTGTGCTCAGCAAAGAACAAGTCTCATGCAGCCCCAGCCATGGAAATCCAAGTCTGAGTCATGGCCATGCCACCACTATGTAGATCTTGTTCTTGGCAGTGAAGGTTTTGCTTCTGTGCCAGGAGGTGAGTGAAGATCTTGGCATAGGAAAGTGGTTGGACAGTGGCAACTACGACTGATCCATGAAAATGTGATTTTGAAGTGCCGTCAGTTCCCTCGTCCTCGAAGAAGAACGCGGGACTCGAGGGAACTGATGGCACTGGTCGTTGAAGGAGCAGAACTCAAAGAACGCGGCAAGGAGCTGCTTACCTTCGACATCCTGACAGGAGATGTGGACTTCAATCATGCCTTTCGAAGGCATGATTAGAGTCCACATCTCCTTTACATTGAAGAGCCGATGGAAATCCTTATTGCAGGCGCTGCTTCGGTGAATCAGCCATCCAGCGATGGATACATTCTGCTAGGTGCATGTAGCCGTGGTGTTGGCAAGGAGCAATGTCTATGCAGCTTTCAAAGTTGGCAGACTCAGATAGCAATTGTTCACTGGCAAGACAAAGAATTCTATCAATTTCTATCATAATTACATACATTCTAGCCTTGCTTTTTGCAAGTCTCCGTTTGCATTGGATTCAGGGGCTTGCATTGTGGGGGTGTTGTTGCTGAAGCTGCTGCTCCTGGTTTGACAGTTGGAAACTGACTCCTTTGTCACCTCCTACAAGATGAACAAACAAAAGCAAAAGTGGAAGATTGCCGAAGATGGCAGCGTACACCACCATTTGTGCTGTCAGTCTGGACTCTGTGCAAGCTTTCAGAGGTTTAGTTTTGTTGCATTGTACAGGGGCGAGATTCCTGAAGCTAGCTTCATGACTGTGCAGTGGGCGTGGATCTTGCCAGAAAAAAAACTGTAAGTCTTGAACACGATTTGGACCAGAATGGATCAGAGATGGATTTTGCATGATTTTGCACTATACATGCATACTATACATTTTCATCATGTTCGGTGTTCTTTTTGATTTTCACGCCGCAGGCGTCGGGACTCCGAACTGAGGTTGTGCCAAGGCTGGAAGGGTGGAATTGCTCTTTCCATCTCTTTTCAGGGTAAGCATGGGCAACATGTCGATTGGATTCAATTGATTCAATTGGACATTTTTTTTGATTTGAGATTCAAGGTACTGCAAGATATATTATGACTTATGACCTACAATATTACACTAGAATATGGCGATTGCATTACAACGTAAAGATGTCAGGGATTCTTTTAATCGACAGAATCTTGCTAGATTCTGTCGCCCAACACAGAAGAGAAATGACAAAGTCAACATGCTCATCATTTTTCAATTTTACACACAAACAGGCACAACGGCAAACATTTTGGACAGTGGTCAAGCATGATGGAGGACACAAAGCCAAATTGCATGGAACATCATGGAACCGATGGAACAGGCTGGAAACATCCGGCGATGACCATGTGAGTCATAAACCAGCAAGCAGCAGCAGGGCATCCCAGCTTGCCACCCCCCCCAAACGTATATTGGCATGCACAAGATGGGCCCCTAATAGTTATAAATGGAGGTATATAAAACCCCTATAAATGGCCTTATACATGGGCAATTCGGTTATAATGACACCAAAGTTGAGCAGCAGAAACGACAAAGATCCTGGGGAACATCTCTGACCATGAGCTAAAAGATGAAGAATTCAGATGGACAGTTTTCGAGAGAATACGGTATATAATAATATTCACAATGCAAGTTCCAATCACGGACTGTTTTCATGTTAAGCTCCCTTGGTTGGACGCTCATGTAATTTTCTCCAGGTGAGGCGGGGTGAAAAAATACAATAAAAGTCAGCAACTGAACCCAAATGAAATCAACTTCGTAAATACCAACTTGACAATGCTGAGGTGCCAGCCATGGTGTCAGTGACAGCACCAGTGCTGGTGGCAGCACCGGCGCCAGCGGGTCCTCCGCTGGCACTGCTGGATACACGGGTGGCCAGTTGCATCTTGTCGGATACATGGGAAGGGTATGGAAGGCTGGAGGGGTCGAGGAACTTGACAGCAAGTAACCAATTCTTTATATAGCATGTAGCTCAACAGCATTTCAGGCACCACACAAAGCGTCAGTTGGATCAAAGCAGTGCCTTTGATGAGAAGCATTTAAGGACCTTGACAAGTTCCAGTTTCTCCAACCTAGCGGGGATCAGTATGATCTTCCAAGAAACATCGATGACGAGAAGGAAACCTTTCTTTGCTTATCGTTCTCCCAGAAGCTGGGGGAGTCCAAGGTACAATATGGCAAAGCCAGAAAGCCCTGGCCTGAGGTTTGTTGGTAACGCATGTGACAGAACAAGGAGAACATCCCCTTATTTTTGAATACTCTTGGGGGGTTTGAGGTGCGAAGCGTAATCAATCTTCTCATTCAATGTTACGGTGCATCAGTATTCACGCCGCTCCGCGGCAGGGTCCGCCCGCACCAAGGTTTACAAGGTGTCATATGTTCTTCTTGTTGTTCTTCTTGTTGTTGTTGCTCCCGGTCAAATATTTTGGACCAAAAATATCGAAAAAAACACTGTANGATGAAGCAGGCTTGCACAAATTACAACAGACTATGAGTGCAGAGATCAGCACGTTCGCTGTGGGTTCAAATTGATGAACAGAATGACACGCATCTGCCGCTACTGAACTCAAAACCAAGGCCAGTTGATCCTGAACGGCGTTGTAGCGGTGGGGCACAACGATGATACAGACAGTGACAGCGATGCCTGGCAAGAAACTGTTGCATATTTGATATTTGGCAGGTGGAGCCAATTTGCTGGGTCATCATGGGTCATCCACTATGAGTTTCGTGTTAAATATTATGTATTCTATCACGTCCCGGAACAACAATGAAAAACGTCCATGACAACCCCATGTGCAAATTCAATTTGTTGGGCTGAAGCACAGCACCAATTCACTTGCCGTGTTTATCGTTGGTCTCGCTGACCTTCACCAAACTTGACCTACACTAGGACGGAGGAGATGCACCAAAAAGGGCTGTGGCATATCGGAAAGCACAATCTCCAACGGTGCCATCCAGTCAGCCTCTCAGACGGGTTTAAGACAGTTTCAGAAATCAATCCCCGGGGAACTCTCTAAAACTGCTTTCGAATGGTTTATTCAGATAAGTTTTTGCATGCAGCTTTGTCAAGTCTAAGTATGGATGATGTATGCAACAGTGGATGCACATTAAGATAAAACAGTCTAAATAATTATATACTGTATATATATATATATATATATCTAATTATGCTTTACACAGAACTTTCACTGGTGCATGATGGTGCAATTTTGCATTGGTTTGCCTACAGGTGATGTACAAATATGTCACAGCGTGAAGCCTAGGACAAAATTAAAAATGAACAACAAAGATGTTAAAGCATGCCAAAGCAGCATTTCTAGGGAGAATGCTTTTGCATAGCCACAACTCTGCAGGTACGAACAAAACGCCGAGCTCTACCAAACCCGAGGGGAACAGCAACGTGGATTTGTTGGATCTCTGAGTTTTCGCAGCTGGATTTAGGTGCCACTTTGGGTTGATGCAACGCTATAAGAAAGAGATTGTGTTCGATTCAATATGTTGTATGTAATTGTGGAATGACATTTTGGCTCAAAAGCCTTAATATTTGTTTTCATAATGTCATACAACCTAAGTGCTTCACTCTGCAAGGACTCATCCCGACAGCATTCGCCCTTGGTTTCACAGCATGGACATTTTGCACCAGCTTCGCGTGGCCGGCTGCGCGACACCAAGAGAAAAAGGGGGTCGAAGCAGTTTACATTATTATCTTTATTTGAGCATGGTCGATCATGGTCAATCAATGGATGAGGCATCGGTGGTTTCACTTTGAGCTTCTCTTTGTAGGGCATTTGAACAGATGCTGACAGTTTTGGAGCACAATATAGACTCTTTGGTTCGTGAATCTTTCAATTCTGATGAAGCTCTCTTAACTTGTTTATACGGTAAATGCTTCTAAATCGAAGGAACCAAAGCTTGCAACAACGCTTGGTGCATTTGGGTTCAGGCCACCTGACACCAAAGGTCTTGTGTCTGTGGGTTGGCCTTGCACGCCATGGCATAACGTCCACTGGGCGGATAATAATAGTAATAGGACAACACTAAACAACATAGAATATATATGATATATATATATATACCAGGTTCATTATCAGCCAGAGGTGTTCTGGAGAGTATTTCGAAGTTTACGGTCACAGCCATTTCTTGACTCTCCAGTCCAGAGATTTTATTTTTACTGATAAGTCTCGAGGACATCGAACATATCTTATGTCGGCACCCTTCCTTTCTGGTACACCATGGATAGGAGCGTCTCGATATAACAAGAAAGGGCAAGTGGCATCAAGCGGCCAACTGCGACATGACTAGCGACACAGGACGGGACTGCAAAGTGCAAATGGTGGGCTTCAGCTATGGTGCTGTGGAGGTATAACAGAAGAATGACAATGCCGTTGTTCTGCGAACCCCTTTGTATGTTGGTAGTGCTGCGCATGCACGGGTTTGTTCTTTCAAGCTTTCAAAGAGCGAACATCCCTATGAACCAATCAACAGAATGGAATGTCATGTCAGGTTTTTTTTGTTGCCGTTGCTCACATGTAGATAACACCAAGAAGGCTGACATTGGCAGGAGTTGAAGAATGCATGCAATCATTGCAGCCATTTTGCTACAAACCAAGATGCACAAAATACCACGGGGAAGTTTACTAGATCAGAGACATTGTTGATTGGCAGATTCAGAAGAAGCTGCCGTAGCCAGCAAGGATTCCATCTGTCTGCAGCAGCTTCGTTTGGATCCGCCCATCAACAATGTCGCTCTCTTTTTCGAAGTCTGAAGTTGTGGGTGCCTTGTTTGATAGTTGGCTTCTATTTTGATCTTTTCTCAAAGATCCTCAAAGTTTTGCCTCTGCTTTAAGTCTCTATATATACTTTAATTATGATTTATTCTTTGTTTTATATGTTTAATTTTCTTGCGCTTTGAGCTCAGGTTGTTGCAACTGGCACACCACACTGCGCTGTACGTCGCCTGCTTTTCTCGCGAAATGTGGGTCTTCTATATAGTCATAGAAGATCCACACTTCAGCGAGAAAACCGCGTCACGTACGTCTCTTCAGCGTGAAAGTGAAGCCCAGCAAGCCAGCTTTCGCTGGGCGATGGCAAACCTGCACTCAAGTTGTTGAGGACATGTTGGGAATCGAACCACGTACCCCTTTTGAGAAGACTATGAAGGGTCCACGGAGGACGGGCTGCAAAAAGAGAGATACTTTGGACGCAACCAAAATAGCGAGAGTTTAGTGCAATTAAACTACTACTACACTACACGGGATGCTGGGGAAGGACATGTCTTAGACTTGCTGGCAAATTCCTGCACGTGGTTCGAAGATGTTTCTTGACTGCACCATGTTTTTTGCAGGTGCACATTTATGGTATCATTTGGTACAATTTGGTTCTCCTTTACACCTTCATGATAGCCCACGCAACGCTTACGACAACAAGTCGATGGAATGCCGAGCCTTGCGCTGCATAGCATTGAAGATGCCGTGCCCATGGCATTCTGTGCCAGTTTTCTGCTTTGGGATGTGGATGCGTTTTCCCATTGGGGAATGTTTCAGGACGTGAGAGTGAATTTTGACCAATTAACCCATTTGCAATGGGGTGATGGGTTTGGTATGATAGAAGCACGACTTTGTCAAGGGCCCGTGGTGAAGAGTATCAGGGTGGCCAGATACTTTGGAACACAAATCGCAACAAGTCTTAATGAACGACCTTGGTTGTGCCACGTTGTGCCTAATGATATGCAAAGAAACAGCTAGTTGGGGGTCGATCATTAGAAACTAGATGCAGTGGCACAACACACTTACTGTATTGCCACACCCAAGGCACTTGCTAGTGCGAAAGCAATTTCGGGGAATGGCACATCTCCAAATGTTTGTTAAACAGCTTTCTCTTCAAGGCAGGCTTACGTGACTGTGTCATACTCATTCCGCCTATAGAGAAAAGTGCGTGTGCTGTTGCAGTTTTGCATTGTTTGAATAATAACTGTTACTTTAGGATACTTTAGGGCCTTTAGGGTAGGTATCGCTGGCAAGTCTTATGATTCAAAACAAACACGGCCTCTCTGACACTGATTCATTTGGGAACAGATGGGATATCTTCGGTCCAGCTCTATGATCTTGTCGCACAGACCAGTGCAAAAAGGATGTACATCGCTGTACAAAAACGAATGATATCAAACTATGATAACAGTCACATACTATGTGCCACTCCCGGAGAACTCGACCCATCTCAGACAGCTGAGTAAGACCATCGCCTTCTGATCATCGTAGGAGTGCAGCAATTCTCCTTACTGTCGGAGGCCTTCGGAGCAGGCAAGTGATGTTTCTTGATGTTTCAATGTTAATGTGAACGTTAGTTTCCTTCGCTCAAATCAGGGATCGTCATGGCCTGTTGGCTGATTGGTTGTTTGTGTTTGGATCCATTTCTGCATTTTGCACCATTCCTGGAGATCCTTGTCCTAGTGTTCACAGCCACGAGTTGTGTTCTTTGTCGTCATTCACTTCCATCCAAGTCCAAGTTGTAGGTGTCTTGTCACCTTTCCAGGAGCCTATCCCAAAAGGAAATTGTTGGTTGAACCTACTTTTGAGGGGGTTTCTTGTATAAATCGAATAGGGTGGCAGTCCGCACCTGCTTTGCAGATCTGAAGGACCGCGCATACCATGGATTAAGACGACCAACAGCTTGGCGGCTCTGAACATGCACAAAGGGACATGGGACTACTGGCAAAATGTCAACAGTATACAACATTACAGTTTGTTTATTCTATGAATATCAATGAATTATAAGAGATGACTGAAATTCTCAAGATTTGACATAGGTACGCACCGCCAACCAGCTCCAACATGCCAGAAACATCCAGAAACATTGAATGGTATCAGTAGTGTTTCAAAAAGATCTCAAAATTCAAGAGTGTTCAAACCCCGCAACAAAGGGAGAATCAAGGAAATAAAGAAGTGGCCCTGATACTCCGCTTTTATTTAGACATATTTTAACATTTTGTCATACCATGGATGGACTTGAATCTTGAACCCGCTGAACCAACTTTGAATACAGCTGCGTCATGTCATGGCAGAGTTGCAGATCTCTGTTGGCGCCTCAGATTCTCGGGCCTTTCCGCAGACTTGAAACAGTGATTTCCATTTTTTACAAACGTTTGACAGGTGCTATACAGAGCCATCCCACCCATCAATGAAAGGTTTGCTGCAATGGTTTGCAGATTGTTTTTTTAAATGTTTTTTGGAGTAATCATTTTTCTGATCTCGACATTTCCCAATTGAGAACCATCAGTTTACATCTGACAGTTGGAGGCCATCGGCGCCATCTCCGGGGAAGTCTTGGGCTCGCTGGCCATCTCCGAAACCTGTTCCGTGGCGGAGCTGAAGCGACGGCTCACAGTGGCACATCACTGGCCGGGAGCGGTGCCTTGGACTGTTGGGGACTGGAAGCTGACCGAGATACGAGAATGATACAATACAATATATAAAACAAATATGATATATTATTCAATACAAATATATATATATACAATATATATATATACTAATATACAGTATACTATAGAATTACACGTACATCTACCTACGTATGTATGTATATAACATATTATATATACACAGTATGATGATATTATTATGTTACATAATCATTTGCTAGTACCATGATTTGCATTCATTGGCAGTAGATTATTGTGGAGTGCCTGTGAGAATGTCATAAGAAGAGAGTTCTGCATGGCATTGTAAAATCAATTTGTACTATTACTATAGTGACTTCCTACGAATACTGCCAGATTGATCAAGCAATGAGAGCCAGAATGAAACTTACCGGTATCTACGACCATGAACTTTGAAAAGTTTGCATATACGGTATACGAGAACCAGCGCATGTTTCTCATAGAACCATACCAGACCTTCAGAACCCCGAAAAATTAGGATGCTTTTCCATTGTTTTCCTATCCCAAAAGTGGGTGGATCAACTTGTCACATTGTCATCAGCCGGCAAGGTGAAACTCTTCCACGATGGGCAGCAAATCTCTGGACCCAAAACCTTGGTCGATGCCGGGCTTAGGCCCCTGGATTCACCGAAGAGTGAGCTCGGAGATATGTTCACCAATATGCATATTAGGTAGTTGTAGACTGTATTTTATATACCATACATACATCCATACATACTGATTGGATATAATTTATATACTGCTCTATTTAATTTCAATAGATCTATCAACGGATCAAATACAGTAGAACACGCAGAACTGCGGAGTTGCGGTCATGATTTCTTGGTTAAGTCCCTGCATTGCATTTGATAATCCAAAGATCAGAAGAAGAAGCGAAAGGAAGGGAAATGAAGAGAAGGCAATTGTTGTATGCCTTTTGGCCTGAGAATGGATGGAATGAAATCAGATGACAGTCAAACTTGCTTGAATCAGCCTGCTTGAAGTCGTGCATTAGGTTTTTCCCAGATAGAATATGATAGAGTGGTTTGAAGATGAGGGATGAAAGACATACTCGATGGAGTGTCCAGTGGGATAATTTGGGCAAATGGCAATGTCATTCCCGCGGCCACCAGGAAGAGACTGCAAAATTGGTTGAAACTTAGGATGCCTTTTTGAATTGTGAGACCTGAGTAGATCGCACTCTTTGGTTGAGATTGCTTTCAATCCACCTTTTTGAATTTGAATCGACCAACCCGAAACCACACCTTGCTGATCCCTTTACAACCATCGGCTTCGACCAATGCCCGACAGGAATGGTGCTGAGATACAGGTCATCATCTCCCGTTCTCAGCAAATCCTCGCAGGTGTGGCAAGATTTCAGGATGGTAAGACACTTGTTGTTCTCAAGAATATGACACTTTAGGGATGTCTAGGGCCTAGGAACTGTAGGCCGTGAAGCAGGTCTGTAAATTTGGTACCACCCCAAATCTGCTAGGTTGATTCTTGCAGGAAACAATTCGATCCAAAGTTGGGAGACACCTATTCAGTACTCAAACCTTTGAAATCAATTGACCATATTTGACCGAAATCGAGGCAGTAGCATCCATTGAAGCGTCGAAACATGGAACTACATTACATTCATCTTGACATGTCGTGATTGCAGACCTGCCGCAAGAAACTGCTTTGGAATTCCAAAGCTCTGCAATGCCCCTGGAGCAGGAGCAATGGATGGCACAGGTAGCATTTGGGACCTTGAAGGGCCGCAAAAGGCAGGGTTATCTCACTCTTGTTTCTCGTTCTCGGGTAGCTTGCAAGACCACGGTCTCAATGTGCAACCCAACATTGATGAGATGATGAGTATAATTACTTTTGAATGCTTTTGACATTTTTTTGACAATTACTTGGAGAGTTTGTCCCTGTTTGTCCCCTGTTTCCATCTTTCTCCCCAAATCAAGAGGTTCTGCCCCTACCACATCGTCAGGCACACGAATTTCATCATGGTGCGGAGCTTCACACCGCAGCCGTGTCGCCAGATGGCAAGTTTTTGGGGACCGCTGGGAGCGATTGCCAGGCACGTCCAGGGTCAAATGTCAGCTACTCAAGCTGTGAGTGCTTCATCCATGGAATTCCCTGAATGTGATTGCTTCGATATGATTGATATGGAATACAACCATCTTCCAATCCAGTTCTCTTCCATTTGGATAGACAAGATGTATGTACTGTAAAAGGTGCGCCCTGACAAATTGTATCAAATTGTTGGGCCCTCCCTTCTTATGCTTCTTGGCCCCACTTTCTGACTCTTTATGCCAAAACTCTCTTCCAATTTCAAGTATATAGACCACATTTTTTTTTTGCCCAGTCCCTTATCATGTTTTCCGCGACCTTTACAAGCTAGGTTCTCAATAAATCTCGACCATTCCCCGGCATATCATGTACTCAGGTAAACCACCTGACCCAATTCATACAAGCCCCGCTGCAGTCATGACAACAGGTGATCTTGTGGCAGAGAGATCCATTGGATGTGGAATTCAATCTTCAGGGCCATCAAGGACAGGTCTATTCGATCAGTTTCTGTCCGGTGAGCTCCACCCTCTTGTCCGCATCAGGCTGGGTTTGAGATCACGAACTCTCAGGTGTTTTTTGTGATTTGCAGCTATCACCCGCTATGACATGCTACTGGATCTACTGGTAGGACTATGTTACTATGTTGCTCATAGAGTGAGGATGTTGAAAAAGTTGGGCCAAAACCTGCAGCAGGTGATGCGACAGCCCGTCTTTGGGAGATTTCTTCAGGTCAAGAGTTGCTATGTCTCCGCGGTCATCGTAGGGACTCTTGGATCTATCCCGGGCGATGGTTGTCCCATCCTCGGGCTATAAACACTATTAAACACTCGTGTTTGAACAATGTCGCAGTACTCTTAGTGTATATGAATGTGTTTTATATACAAATAGATTTTAGATTATACAATATGTGATTTAGATATTCTATAGATGTTCTTCAATATTGTCATGAATATATCGATCATCAGCATGTGTAATGCGTACAATATAACACAATACAATTATCTAATTACGTACATTCATATTATACTTACAAATCTCACAGTACATGTTAAGGGATATTGGATGTAAGAATCAAAACCCCCGAAGTAGGGTAGGGATATACTGACATCGTATCGTAAATTTACAGGGTGTACTTGTCCACATGTGCATGCTTGCTGCTGGATGTTCCAAATGGTTAGTGGTTTGGACTTTGGGCCCATCCTTTTATTTCCTAGCGATATATTAGCAGCTAGCCCTCCGTTAATATTGGATTGTCTCGGCTTGTAGGTTGGCTAGGGGGACAGATCAAGTTTTTAATACATGCACACATGCTAGTGGTGGCTCAAACAGGATAAAGGATAGACATATCAGTGTACTGTGCAAGCCTTCAGTGGGCACTGTTTGCAGGGCCAGTGGACTGATCCTCCAAGGATGTGAATGCCTGTGCAATTTCTCCAGATGGTCAAGTCTTGGCCACCGGCTCGGACGACTATTGCTTCGCCACCTGGGATAGGTTCCAAAGATTTTGGGGCTGAATTTGGGGAACAGATGCCAGCTTCCACAGCAAGAGTTTCCTGAAAAATTGATAAATTGATAAATCGTGTTATCAATAGACACGATGTAGCTCTGGGGCATTTCGGGGTCATATTTATTGTTATAAGTTATAATGTTAAGTGACAGGATAAGAGGAGTTCTTACATGTTGAGAACCATGCAATTTCTAGGTCCACTTGGTGTTCTGTCGTGCCGCCATGCCATCACACTGTTGAAGTACCGCAGGAGGTCGGGTCAGATGATCCACAATTGGGATGGACGCCGTGGTGAAGGCCATTCTGGGCGCGTCTACTCCGTGGCCTTTTCACCAGATGGACACTACTTAGCCACTGGAGCCGTGGACAAGAAAGCCAAGATTTGGGATACACGAGCTCCCAGCGGCAGTTTGCTGGCAATGAAACACTCAGACCTGGTGAATTCAGTGCAGTTTCTCGGCATGAAAACAGCCCACAAATGTAGTGATGCATGCTCATCCTTCTTGATGCGGCAGTGATGCAGTCCCATGCTGTGATCTTCTATGATGAAAAACTGTACTCGCAAGTACGGAATATCAAACCTGGGCGGCAACGGAAACTACAAAAAAAATAGATAGAACCTTTCTATCTCTTTACAACCGTTTATGCTCCATGCTTTTTACATCTTATAAAATCCCATCCCTTCCCGTTGGCTCTCTTGAATCTCAGGTTTTCGGTCGATGGCAACTTGGTAGCCTCGGCTTCAGATGATTCGTTAGTGTTTGTATGGAAACCCATGGATGGAACCATGGTAGCATGTCATGAGCATCCCATGGCTGTTGCTTGGATCGAAATAGATTGCTGTTCTTCAAATTGGTTCAGGAAGAGTGTGCAATGACTTGTCCCGCATGTTTGAGTTTGAAGGGTTTTGAAGCTAGTTGTGATTTGTTTACAAAAATGTCTTCCATTTCCAACGGTGTTTGATCTATATTCAGTTTGTTTTTTTGCATTGCGCATTGTGGTTTCCAACTTTTCCAGTGTGTTGTCAGTCTATCATATCTTTCCACCTAGTATTTGCCAACTTTTCTCAGTGTTTGAGGTTTTGTCTTGTAGCTTTGCAGATGATGGACATTTGGCCACCGGTTGCAGTGATGGGAAACTTCGCATTTGGGGCACTGCTGAGTCTGAACCGGTGGAGCTGAACGCCAGCAGCAATGCAAAGAGTAGCCTCCGTGGCATTAAATCTGCCACCTTTATTCCAGCATAGCTGAAAAGTAGCAGTTGCTGGAAAACACGGAAATTAAGTGGCCCAGCTTCAAGAACCTTTGAAAAGAATAGAAACAAAAACAAATTGACAGTTGTTTTAATGTGGTAAGATTTTGATATTGTTTGTACTTGTAGTAGAGAGAAGGTTTGAAGAAAGTGATAGCTGTGTTCGGACAACTGCTGTTTTTTTCTGGGTGAGCCTTCAAGAGTTGGCTGTGTAACTGAAGATGGGTTCATCATGGTGCATTAAAATGCCACTTAGCTTTCCAACTCTACAATTTTCGGCTGCGGAGGTCATATGTAATGCAAACCGCATGACCTCCTTGCACAAAAAGGCCAAATTGGCGCAAAGCATCAAGGTCCAGGATTATAATCGTAGGAGTTTTCCAGCTCTATCCACGCCAGTGAACTGTCTCATAGATGTACCACTTCTAGATTCATAGCTGAAAGCTCTACTGTATTATATATAGGTGTATGGTCCAGTGTTTTTTTTGCATCTACGCAACAATTTGATTCTTTGGGCATGAACACAAGTATACCGTAATACCTACATGTAATATAATATAATAGTGTACATAGTATACGGTATACCTAATTATACACACGAGAGTTTGTTTCCTCCTTGGACATTTTTGGATCTTCGCCGATTGCTGTCGATCCTAGTAGTGTACATACATGCACATAACATCAGTGTGAATCTGGTTTTGGCAAGAAGTCATGTACAGTGTCTTGTTGTGACGTACAACATGTTTAAAGGATGAAATCTAGGACAGACGCATAGACACTTTGTCAACAGCAGGTGAAACCATGTGTTCAGGTGTGTTGTTCCAAACATATTGTCAAACCAAAACAAGATAGTATGATGATTCATACAATTCACATTTTTCTTTCTACATTGCAGTGTCAACCATTGCAGTGAAGCAGGTCTGCTTTCATCTGTCCGTGCCACAGGCGGTGTCAGCGAATCACTGGAGAGTGAGCCTCAGATGTATCTAAGAGCTTAACGATGTTTATGAAACATCCAAATCCATGCGAACGTCCTTGGGAAGGTCAATGCATGAACGGGACACGGGAAGACGACCATTTTCGAGAAGAACAGAGAAACCCGAAGTACTAAGCACTGTAACTACTCTAGTACTAGCAGGTGTTGAAAGCTCGAACATGCCATGCAAAGGAAAGCAATGATTTCATGTGCGCTAAAACCCACCATTCGGATGCAATCACAACCTGTTTCCAGAAATTTGCAGGAATTGGATTGGGGGAATCATGTTGCTGTGTTAGTTCTATTTTTCTCCTCCACAATCCTCCGTATACTAATTTCTCAGGTTCAATTCTGTCATTGTCAATGTTTGCTGATCATGATACTTTCTCTACTGACTTTTGAATTTATGAAGCAAGGTGAGATTCTCTGACTGGAGATTTTAGCATTTCAAAAGCACATGAATGAATCAAATCTTGATAGGATTTGAAAGGAACAGTGGACGCTAGAATTCGGGGATTCGCTAGACTTGATCGTCATGGAACCACCCTTTTTGTGCTCACCACCATGGGCCAGTGTTCTTGGGATTTGTGTCATTGTATGAACTAGATAGTGTCTTGAATGAGGTGTCTTGTTTCATTGAAATGAACAATAGGCGCTTCACTGGGTGGCTTCTAGGGATTCTGGTGTTTGTTGTGCTTCTGAGGCTTCTTCCAACAAAGTGTCGAACCTTGGCAGTTGGGGAGGGTGACTTTGTCTTCTCAGAGGCGAGATCTCCGGGCCTCCGGTGAAAAGATAAACATGGAGAGGTCAGAAACGATAATGATGTGGGGTAGTGATTAATCGGTATTAATGGCCCCCATACCAAACAATTGGTGGGTACTGCAGTAAGTAAAAGTTTTCACTTGATTATCTAAGGGATCTTCATTTGCGATTGATTATGTATTAGGGATTAAAATGTATGGGTGTTGCTTCCATGCCTGTGTTTGGAGGCTGGCTGCTTTTGCTTTCATTTCAATTTCCTATCGTGTCCTTTAGCGTCTTTTCATTTCGGTTCAGTTCACTACATTTCATTTCATTTCAATTACAGTACCTCCTTTCATTTCCCTTCAGGTAGAAATCATCAAACTTCTCAAGGATGTGGTAGAGAAACTTATGAGAATTGAATATAAACAAAAGTAGTCAGATTTCTCAGGTTAAAAGGGGCCCTCAAAGTTGGACCACTTCGTTTACTACCCCCTTTATTTGGGGAGGGAGCTCACTTCATTTACTCCCCCTATATGACTCGTTATCCCACATCATAGAATTGATATGGATATATGATCATATATGATATGTAGTAACGTAGTATGTACAGTATCAAAATTATAAGTGTGTATATAAAATGTATGCCTTTATATATATATATATACAGATGAGCTTGATTGCTAAGAGATATTTGATATTGTTCAATTATGTTGGCATACCTGGACACCAATAAATGAACAAGAGCTTGAGGAAGAGCTTCATAGCTTTCTCACCACAGGTCACAAGGGCCGATACTGTTCAACACAGGTATCCCGGAATCATGTTAAAAACGTATGCAATTCCTGGTCCTGGTGGTTTCAGATTTGACTGCCAAGACGATCGTAGAACATCAACATGATAGGTGGCTTTTCGCCTTCCCAATTCTTGTGGAAGAGGAGGTCTTTGTAAGCACCCTGATCCCTGCTCGTCTACAACAATCAAAAGATTAGTTTTGATCACATAAGACACCGATTATCACATGACATGCAGATATCCCATCAAATGGATACTTTCTCCTCATTGCACGTTCCATCTCTCACACATGTTGAGACAATGCTTGACCCATCCTGTAGGCCCTGGCTGCCTCCAGGGGTTCGCAGAGTGGCACTTTGGTCGTGTCATGCTTGGAATCCGAGGCCGGATCTCATTCTACTTTTTCCAAAAACGAGTCTGGTGCGATCTGTAGGGAATGAGGGAAGAACCGACTGTTTTGGGATTACGATTCTAATAGCAGTAAGTTATACCTGGAGTTTATGCAACCTGATTCCCGACGAGTCGCACCAGACAAAATGAAGACGCAAGCCGTTTTGATATGTAGGACACGTAAGTGGAGACGAATCATTTTGAACAGGCGGAGTGTGTTGACCAATACGCTGGCTGGACCCTCAGTGCAGTTGGTGAGTTGAAAAGGAAGAGGTTTGCACCACAACAAGGGCAAGTGACTTTGAGTGTTTTGGAAAGGCTTTACATTAATATGTTCATATTGACATGACGTGGGTGCACATATAAAACATCTTGCAACTAATTAGAGATGGTACTGATAAGGCAAGAGGAGCCTAAATTTACCATAGATGATGTGATTTGAGTATCCGTGCTGTGTTTTTCATTCAGTAGATTTCCACGCTGCCAATTGCAAATGGTCGGGAATCAGCATCACCCTTCCAACATCCAGGAGTACAGCAGCGATTGCAGCAGCTCAGAGACTATGGTGCTGAGGCCACTGTGCATTTGTCCACTTATAGTGTGTTCTAGGATTTGGCTGACATGATTTACATACACAACTTCAAAATTTCAAGGTATTGGCTGCAATGTCACATTGATTGCCCCGCAAGACTTCGGAAGTAATATTAATATATATTAATTATATCATTAATCAATGATTACAAACACATAGCATCATTTGAGGGGGCAAGAAAGCCTTTTGGATGAAGCACAGCCACTAGACTTGCACTTTGTGTCATGTGTGCCTCTATGCTCCTAATAGACAATTGATGCTCTACTGCAGCAGGTGTTCGTGCTTTTGCATTACATATACATTATTTTGTAGTGCTTTAAACATGATAGCTGCATGATTCATACGATAGTTTCGGAATTTGTGGGATGATGAATCATGATGAATGGGAGTGACGGCAAAGCTTGTTTTTTTTTTCTATGTGTGTAGCTCTCTTATTTTGGTAGGGCCACTATCTTCTGCATCAAACCTTGCAACTTTTATTCTTCCTTCATATTCTTATCATATCTGATTTGTCAGCTTGGAAAACGTTTAACCACTTTGTCCTGCACAATTCAATCTCCAAGTCTGAATTCCTCAGGTCATTTGTGGCGTCGATGCTACACGCTTGACCTCTGGACCTTTGATGGGCCTAGCGCCGTTCGAGGTGGGACCCGGCGGATGACTGGTGGACATGATCAATGATATCAATGGCGGTCGTACATTGGCACGGCATGGTACGGGTACCAGATGGTACTATTATGATATCATGTACATGTTTAGTGTAAGTAATGCAAATAATTCCTCCGTCTTGCAGGTGTAAACCTAAGCTAGGTTTGGATCAATCCTCCTCTTCTGAGTTTGGCCAACGTGAGCAACATTTGTGTTGAGTGAGAACTGTTGGCTAGATTGGAGCAGCCAAATTGCGATCCGAGATATTACACTTCACAAGGTCCCTTCTTTCTTGTACAGCACAGGTTTCATGTTCAAAGTTTCTGGTCCTTTCGTGTCAGCTGTCACCTTCAGAACTACTTTATCTCTTGCGGAGTCCAGTTGGATAAGTGTCATTCGGTTGGATCCAAACCTTGACGCCAGCGCATCATCTTCAACTTTCCCTTGCTGCCAATGAAGGTCCACAAGGCTGCTGAGGGGTTCAAGGGTCTCACAGTTTAATTATGTCATTTGATATCCTTCTGTACTCGTAGCTTGATGTGCTAAAGCAGGCCCATCCTGAATGGTTTTGAAGTTGTGTTATCACCGAAGACCCCTCTCAATTGATGGCGTGTTGCGCATATTTAATAGACAAAAGCTGCACAACTCTTCTGCTTTACGACCAAGTGTTTTTTAATCTTAGTGTTTTTTGCCGATCATGATGACTATGGCTTCTGCATGTATTATTGCATGAATATTATTGATGTTTATATACATCACATCCAATATAGGTTCGAGGCAATCCTGAACAATGAAATCAAACAAGTAGGCAACCACCGGTGACACTGCACAGCCCCGGGCCTCCAACAACGACGTGCAAATTGCCAACCGTGCCATGTTGGTCGAGCCGTCAGCCCAGTGGGGACAGCTTGGCACTCCAGAAGTCTTTTCGCATGAAGCGTCCAGTTGGGTAATTCGTCTTCACTGGCAATCCAATTGAATATATTTGATTTGGGTTTGGATGAATTGATTAGAATTTCGCAGTTTGTTTGTGTCACTGTGGCAAACACAGAGGTTTCTTCGCGGCGCAGCATCCTTCTTAAGGCACAGTATTTCAAACTGTGACTCCTGTCCGTTGCAGCGGGGGCCACGAGTTGACCAGTCAACTTCTTCCACAGCCGTCAAGTCAAATTGCATGTGCTCAGATGTAGGGCCTGCATGAGAGCCACATATAGCCACAGTGAAACCATGTGAAACCATGGCGCCAATTATCATAATTACTCACCTCAGGGGGTACTCGTAGGATTTAGCGGGGTACATAGCCTAATCCAATCTAACAAGGTACTAAATCCAAGGTGAAACAACATACAATAAGATGCTGATTCCAGTTAATGCATCGTATTGTTTTTTTTGATTTGGCTGTTTTGTCTTGTTGAGTTGACTTAAGTTTAGCTAAGGGCTTGATGCCTCTACGCCCTTGCTCTCAACCTAGCTAGGTATGATAAATATAATTGGCATCGTTGCTCCTGTTCTTTGCATTCTTTTGTTTATAGAAAACCCATTCTACAGTAGGACAAACTATTGAAATGATGGTAATCATGTGTATAATATATATAACGTTATTGTATCAATATTATTGCTGTAATGAAATGTGTAACAACACATCGGAAACGCGATGCGCATCGCAGGAAAGATGGTGTCCTCTTAATTGCCAACAAGGACATTGCACTTTCATGATTCAGGGATTTGTACTTGTACCCGAGCAACGAGTCACTGAGAATGATTCGAATTTGTGTTTTCTCACCTTCAAAATCTCTGCAATTTTTGGATATTAACCTCATAGTGTTGGCTTGTGTCTACAATTCACCCTTTTCAAAGGTTGTTTTTTTTGGGGCGTCCCTTCTGCTCACCTCAGCTGCTCCATCTTGTATGTTGGTATGCGTTGATTTGATGATCATCTCAACCTTGAGCTTGGATCCAAAGAGACCGCCGTTCTGACTGCAACAAGGTCTAAGATTATGTTGATTGATGGTTGATGAATAAGAATAATGTAGATATTCCGCATTTTGTGGGGATAGAGTGTTTGTGTGTGTAGGGCAGGGCCTCCAAAAAGGAAATAGAGTTCTTGGAAGAGACAAGACAATACTTGCACTATGTAGGGAATGAACATGACGCACTAGCTGAAGTTCCGCTGAAGTCCGCCATGACCTCATGATGTCAGAAAAAACATTGCTGGAGTTTAGAGATCTACAAGTCCATGCAACAGCGCTCCACTGATTGCAATGCCAGTTTTGAGACATGAAATCCAGCTCCAACCCCGGAACCAATCATTTGCAGTCTAGATTTTGAGATGATTTTGAGATGATTTTGATGTATTTGAAGATTCCTGATTTGGAATGCTGCTTTGCCTGTCAGCTTTTTTGCGCTGCAAGTCCCAACCTGTCTGCCATGCCGCTCCGGAGAAGAGATGGGCGGCAACCAGGAGGTTGGCAGATCTGCTCTTGCAATTTTAACAAAACGAATTGTGTTTGTGCAGTGTTTGAGTATTAGTTGATCATGTTTATCAAAAAAGCTTGAGAATTGGCGAATTGGATCCACGATTCATCCCTTTTCACTCAGCATTTGCACCGTTGTGTTGGCAACTTGTGTGCCCCATTGGATATGCAACACTGACCCACAGGGCAGCCAAGCAGCTCCCCGCCTCCAGCATCAGTGGGGTGACTCAATCCCGGAGAGATGGCCCTTGTGGGCATGAAGAAGATTGAGCTCATTATCATGTTTTGGTTTGAACGTGTAGACGCGAAACGCGCTTTAGACATCTTTAGACTAGAACAGTAATTATATGTAATTATGGTCCCTTACTAGATTCTCATTTTCTTGCTATTGATATTGTGCATCTTCAATAATTTCAAAATATGCATTGCCCCCGAAATATGCTGCGTATTTTTACCTCACATTGAGTCTTGATTTGCATGAATATATGATTGCCATTCTATCGTTGTCATATAGTCTTGAATACTCTTTATCGTTTCTATTCTTCTCCAATCGCCAACAATAGAAAGACAGACCACACGATTCAATTATGACTTCTTTAATTTTGATTAATTTTGATACATTAAATTGAACATATGTTATTTTCCAATTTCCAGAGATTTTATCTTTTATTTTTTCTACACATCTTTTCCAGCCCCTCGACAGAGCCTTAGCCTACAAGGCTCCGTCAGCTCCGTCAAGTCCACCCCAACCTGGACAGGAGGAAGTTCGGCATGCAGCTTCTCTCAATTTTTGAATCGTTTTGGACATTTTTCTTAATAGGTTCTGCTGGGAGTTGATTCGTTTTAGGTGAAGTCATACATTTTTCATGCAAGTTCTTCCAGCTCCAGCCTTGAAAGGCTCCCAGATTCGGATTTCTCAATACTCATGAACGCTCTTGCATGATGTCATCAATCTTGCTTCTCCTTATTATGCAACATACATGTTACATCGAAATGCTTCGTAGATCTTAGTAAAAAAAAGTGCTGCCACTTGCTCAGGTGACTCGAGAGATGCAGCGCCTAGAAGTTGATGTGATGAAACCATTGCAGGACGGTCCTGACCGAGTAGAATGAACTTTAGTTATGGAGGATATTCCAGCTTCAAACGGTGGTTTCGTAGTTTATGTAATAGATAGCAAATATTCACAAGAAAGATTTTTTTTTGATCTTATGACTTATTGTCATGGCCTCTCATTAATGAAGCCGCGAAAAACATGTATTGGCATTTGTCACAGGGCATTTCGACGTGTTTCTTCTACATGATAATCTAGCCTTAGTCACATTCTCCTTCACCACCAGTACTGTGCCAGGATATCCTGGACAATCCGCCTAGCCCTTCAACTCAGTTCGTTGCTGCCTTGCTTTAGCCATGCAGACATCATGCTGGTCTTAAAATCGCCACGTCAAGCAAGTCGGGCAATGCCTGTACCAAGTGATGTGGTGCCTCAAGTCATCTCCGGTGAAGAAGTGGTGAAGGCATGGTCACTTCCAAAAGTATGGCAATAAAAAACCATCAAAACCAGTGCGTAGGAATGGCCAAACAAATCTCCCAAACACCGATATCATTTCATTCCATCATCAAAAAGATATCCATATTATCTAATCATGCTACGCAATCTAGACACTGAGGTAGTGACACCACTGAGCTGGTGGACCTCCTCCTAAGCGAAGCACATGCGCATCTTGGCGGCCATTTGATAGTGAGACAAAAAGTCAAGATATACTGATCTATATGATGGACTATGATATTAAATGTTTTTATGAGTAGGTTAAATGAATAACAATTTGTGATCGAATTGCTATGCTGTATATTATTAATATGAATGGAGATAGGTGATGATAGTTGTGTGTACATGAGGTCAAAGCTTAGAAGAAATAGAGCCAACATGTTCAGTGCTTTTGGACTTCATCGTCAAGTCAGCTGATAGTCCAGATCAGTCCCTGATTCTGTTGCAGCCAAAGGTGGTTGACTAGATAAACGAGGATCAATGTCAGAGTGTTGATACTTGTGATAGAATAGACGCCAGAGCACCTATTTGACTCTTTGCTCTACTGCATACTATGTCCTATGCTGGCTTGGACAGGAAGGTCGAGGAGCTTCACCAGCAAGCAGACTTCTTCGTGTATTGCTTGGCGCGTTTATCTTGACCAGTCAGGACTGAAAGTTGACCTTCAATGAAAATTGAAAGTGAACAATGAACATCCATGACCTGAACATGTTGCTTGAGGGTATTTTGATGGTTGGAGACTGCTGGAGGCTGAATCACAACTGCCCCTGTGTCATTGTATCATTGTATTGGGAAGCCCATGTCGAACATATCCTCCGTAAATTCAAGAGTCCATTTAAATTGGAAGATCAAAATGATTCAAAATGCTTACCGTACAAGAAAGTACTTGCAACCTTCAGTGCCAGGGAATTGGGCCACTTCGACGTTTTCCAGAAGATTGCCAGAACCTCAGGGATGAGCTCGATTGGAAAATTTTCTCAAATTCTCGCATGCCCCCGAGTCCCCTAGGTGTGTGAGTGTCAAGATGTCAAGATACTGTAGATTTTGAGAGGCATATCTCCGAAAATTTCAAGTAGCAACATTTGTTTCCTAGACATGGTTCTGCAGGTGTTTGACTTTTTCAAAGATTCATTTTCGCGAAATGACTGAGGCAGATCTCAAGGGAAATTTCGATGATATAAGTCTGGCTTCACAGGGCATTGGGGAAATTGTACGGAGGCTGCAGAGGCCTTGGAGACCTTTGGTGGAAAGCCCTGAAACGTCTAGTTTAGGCGTGCAATCCACAAAATTTGTGCGGAGTAAACGCTGTCACGATAATGTGGTATCTTACTGGTATCTTTGGCAATAAATCTCAATTGACGGATGTCCAAGGGCAATTGGCCAATGCCAAACTGAACTCTGTACATAGTTCCATGGGGGTTACCGTACCTGCAGATGGGTAAAAAAGGTCCATTGAAGTTCAAGAACCCAAAGTCAAACATATTCATGCCGCTTCGCGGCAGGGCCTGCACCAGGATCAAAAATTTTGCCTGACTTTGTTCTTCCCACGGTCGTGTTGCCTTGAGTGTACCAAAACACATGTGTTCCCATACAACATTATTGCACCTCCATAAACAAAAAACATTTACAATGTTTTTACTGTGTCAAATCCAAAAAGTGAACGAAACGTATCGAAACGTTATTTACACTGTTTTTGGCCCTCCTTACAAGAAACATCAAAAACGACGATATTTGCAGTGTTTGGTCAAGCAAGCTCGCAATACATATCGTAAAGATCGGACATTATCGCCACGTAATTCCAAGTAACTCAAAAAAAGGGAGGATACCAAAAAGGTTTCAAAATGCGTAAATTACAGCGTTTTTTATTTTTCATGCCACCCCCCAGCCAAAGCTGACCTGTTGTTAGTTTCTCCGGAAAGACACGCCCTTTTGCACCTACCGGTGCAAATGGATTTGATGGTTTAAAGACGATGTTTATAGAGCAATAGTGGCATGGATGGCATAGCTTGCAATCTCGGGACCGAAGTTCTTGGGAAGCTCCAGGGTGATTTACATCCCAATTGCTTTGGTGAGCAGTGGCAAAGCTAACAATGACAAACGAGAGTTGGCGCGAGATTCAGGATCGCATCATGTATTTTTAGCAGTCATCTCAGGAGGGATTTACTGTCAAAATTGCAAGGATTGGAATCCTTAACAGCATCAGTCTATCAGAGTGGACATCACAGGTTCGCACAAGGCTTTTGGATAATCCCCAGGTGCGCGAGCAAGTTCATGGAAAGAGGCAGCTGTTCATTCCGCAGTGACTTTCATGCATATGGTGAGATGGCAGTGAGTGAGGATTGTTTGTTATCTGTTGGTGTTTTTTTCATACAATTCTGTGATGCTGCCCAAAGCAGTTGTTTGTGGGGGTGGGGTGATCAGTGATGAGGGTTGAAGAAACTGTGTGCGATTTAAACAGTTCAAATTGGAATAAATGAATTTCATATGGAATTTCAGTATTTGTTGGAAGTCGTTCTTCACGGCTACTGTTTGCGCTGAGTCATCACCGGCTGCCACGCCGGCTGCTGCGACCCCAGCAGCTGCAACACCGGCAGCTGCTACCCCTCCGGCAGCTTCTCCCTCTTTGTCCTCAGCACAGGCAAGAAGAGTGTGGGATCCGCCCTGGGTATCGGGTTTCAGTTTGTTTGCAAATCGGGGCAGGAGAGACACGTGTATATGCCTTCTTATGCCTTCATTTGTGGAAGTCAGCGCACAAAAAGCTCAAAAAGCTCCTTCAGAACAAAATCACCATGTGACCGTGTGACCATGTTCTTGTCATTGTCAAGATTTGTGTGTGTTCAGTTTTTCCCAATTGGGGGTGGGACCTTTTCAATGTACGTTTGACCTTTTGTCTGCAGGGACTGCATTCCTCTCCAGCAATGTCAGCCAAGTCATCGCGACAGGCAGGAATGGAGTGGTGCGGATGACCTTTGTCGTCTTGTCGTCTTGTCGAAGCAAAACCATAGTCATGCTAAAGCACTGCAACCATACCTCTAGCAATGCTAAACTCGATGGCGTTTGTAGCCAAGCCAGAGATGACACTGATTTTCCATTACCTTTTTTCCTTGGGAAGCCTCGTGCACTGCAATGTCCTACTAGTACCTACAGAACAGTATAGGATCTTGAAATATCTTAAGCATGCATGAACCTTCTGCAATGATTTTTTCTCTTGCCCCTTTTTGTTTTGAATTGCAAAATTATAGTAGACTTGGTTGGTGATTTGGTTGTATGCTTGGAATTCCAGAAATCTCTGCAAGATGATCCCTGAGATTCCGCCAGGTCAGCGATGATTTGCCTGGACTGGAGGCTATTGCCTGCAGCCTACAGCAGTATGCTGGAACAGGGAAGTGACGTTGATTGCTTGTTTCAACTTGCTTTTGTTTTTTGTTGACTTTCGATGGGACCTGGTCTCTAGTCGCAAGTTTGAGATCCTAGCTGCCGAATCCAACGTGGTTCTTGAACCCAAGTTTCATGTAAACTTATTTGGACTGTAATTTTCACTTCATGGAAGGTCATGGAAGTGATGTATCTCAGTAATAACCAGCAGTTTTTTTACCGGTGGCCAAACGGCTGGAATCGAAAGGAAGCGCTAGAAACATTGCCAAGGCTCAGCCATCACCAAAAGTGGAGCATTCCACACGGTCTCAGGCAGTGAGAGTTGAGGGTTGTGTTCCTGCTATGGCATAGTATGGCTAGACATTTAGCCATTGATGTTTGTGTTTGAGCTGCGACTAATAACCTCTTAACTTTGCCCTGGAAAAGATTTCTCACTCCAAGAGTCGTTCCCATTTTGTACACATGTTCAATGGACTGCATAGGCACCAGCATCTCCCGGGAGTGCCATACAACAGTCAACAAGATCACAGGCGGCAGAAGCTGACGGAAGTATCTCTCTTGTCTTTACTAACTTCTTGTGTAGCTGCAAATAACAGGGGATGGTCATATTCCAGATGGTAAGTCGTTATGCAGTTACACACCTAAGATGACCTGTGTAAAGAACGAGCAATCCCTATTTTAGACGGACCGAAATGATCTGTTTAGACCATGGCACTTGTGGCCCCTCAGCCAGTCAGAGTAGGAATTACGTTTACATCAGTCTGTCAGCCCTGTGCTGTGATAGTTGACAAGGCCAGGTTTAAACGCGATATTCATTGAAATCATATTGGAATCATATCTACTTTGCTTATCATTTTTCCAACTGAATTTTCCTAAAAGTCCACCATGCTGGACGAGGCGATATCATCGCCAGGTAGTGCAACGCAACAATCAACAAGGTCCCAGGCTCCGCCTACTGGATAGAATGGTTGCTGCATTTGATATGACTTGATGTGATGCCATTCGGTTCATTGGCAGTATTTGGCGCTTTTTTCAACTTGTTTCTCTATCTTTTTTTTCTGGCATTCGGACTGATTGATTGTGCTTGATTGTTTGAGAAGATGCTGTAGATGCGGTAGATGGATGTCAAGTTACAAAAGCAATCGAGCAGGCAGCTGGTGCAGTCTCTGGGGCTTTCGGCGGTGTGGCTTGTTCGCATTTGTTCACATTTGTCTACATTGAAACAACTGGTTGCATTGTCATGTTGCGTTCACTTGATGTCAAAATTCTTGTTGACATTTGATGTTGCCATATCACGGTTCCGTATTCGGATTGCTTCTGGCAAAGGCACAACCATCACCAAGCGGTACCATGCAGCAGTCAATGAAATCTCAGGCTTGTTTTGTTTGCGTTTTTACTTTTGAATGTTGTTGTTTCAAGCACAACTCGATGTCAGAATAAAGCCCTAGAGCATTTTGTATGCATTTTGTTGCAATGTTTTCGTACGTATGGATATTGCGTGATATTGCAGATCAGTTGCATGAATGGTGCGTGGATGATAGGGTTTGCTGTAAGGCCCTCAATGCTAAGATGTTTGACATAGACCTTGCTTTTTGACTGCTTGTGTGCGTTGCTAGTCCAAAGATCCTCTGCAAGTCTTGGGTGAAAGTGACTGTTCTGAGCATAGTATGATATTGCAGGCAAGCGCAGTGAGTCCAGTTGACCCTGGGCCCTTTGGTGGTGTGGCCTGGTGGCAAGGAGAAACAATGCAAGACCTAGAAGGGTTTGAAATTCATCAAGATTCAAGATGTTCAACGCTCTGAATCTGTTGGCGATGCTTGAATGTCGTTCTGATGTGTTCTGATCAAGATCAAATTTTGTTTTATCTCGTTTCTCCACGGAGGTGCAATCATGGGGTAGTGCAGCGCAACAATCAACAAGGTCCCAGGCTCCGCCTACTGGATAGAATGGTTGCTGCATTTGATATGACTTGATGTGATGCCATTCGGTTCATTGGCAGTATTTGGCGCTTTTTTCAACTTGTTTCTCTATCTTTTTTTTCTGGCATTCGGACTGATTGATTGTGCTTGATTGTTTGAGAAGATGCTGTAGATGCGGTAGATGGATGTCAAGTTACAAAAGCAATCGAGCAGGCAGCTGGTGCAGTCTCTGGGGCTTTCGGCGGTGTGGCTTGTTCGCATTTGTTCACATTTGTCTACATTGAAACAACTGGTTGCATTGTCATGTTGCGTTCACTTGATGTCAAAATTCTTGTTGACATTTGATGTTGCCATATCACGGTTCCGTATTCGGATTGCTTCTAACACAGGCACAACAATCACCAAGCGGTACCATGCAGCAGTCAATGAAATCTCAGGCTTGTTTTTCAGTTTTGTTTGTGTTGTTTGTTTTTACTTTTGAATGTTGTTGTTTCAAGCACAACTCGATGTCAGAATAAAGCCCCAGAGCATTTTGTATGCATTTTGTTGCAATGTTTTGGTACGTATGGATATCGCGTGATATTGCAGATCAGTTGCATGAATGGTGCGTGGATGATCATAGGGTTTGCTGTAGGGCCCTCAATGCTAAGATGTTTGACATAGACCTTGCTTTTTGACTGCTTGTGTGCGTTGCTGGTCCCAAGATCCACTGCAAGTCTTGGGTGAAAGTGACTTGTTCTGAGCATAGTATGATATTGCAGGCAAGCGCAGTGAGTCCAGTTGACCCTGGGCCCTTTGGTGGTGTGGCCTGTTGGCAAGGAGAAACAATGCAAGACTTAGAAGGGTTTGAAATTCATCAAGATTCAAGATGTTCAACGCTCTGAATCTGTTGGCGATGCTTGAATGTCATTCTGATATGTTCTGATCAAGATCAAGCTTTGTTACATTGTTTTATCTCGTTTCTCCACGGAGGTGCAATCATCCGGTAGTGCAACGCAACAATCAACAAGGTCCCAGGCTCCGCCTACTGGATAGAATGGTTGCTGCATTTGATATGACTTGATGTGATGCCATTCGGTTCATTGTCAGTATTTGGCGCTTTTTTCAAGGAATGCTGACTGATTGATTGTGCTTGATTGTTTGAGAAGATGCTGTAGATGCGGTAGATGGATGTCAAGTTACAAAAGCAATCGAGCAGGCAGCTGGTGCAGTCTCTGGGGCTTTCGGCGGTGTGGCTTGTTCGCATTTGTTCACATTTGTCATCATTGAAAAAACTGTTTGCATTCCGAAGTTGCGGCCACTTGATGTCAAATGATTGTTGACATTTGATGTTGCCATATCACTGTTCCATATTCGGATATATTCGGATTGCTTCTAACAAAGGCACAACAATCACCAAGCGGTACCATGCAGCAGTCAATGAAATCTCAGGCTTGTTTTTCAGTTTTGTTTGTGTTGTTTGTTTTTACTTTTGAATGTTGTTGTTTCAAGCACAACTCGATGTCAGAATAAAGCCCCAGAGCATTTTGTATGCATTTTGTTGCAATGTTTTCGTACGTATGGATATTGCGTGATATTGCAGATCAGTTGCATGAATGGTGCGTGGATGATAGGGTTTGCTGTAAGGCCCTCAATGCTAAGATGTTTGACATAGACCTTGCTTTTTGACTGCTTGTGTGCGTTGCTGGTCCCAAGATCCACTGCAAGTCTTGGGTGAAAGTGACTTGTTCTGAGCATAGTATGATATTGCAGGCAAGCGCAGTGAGTCCAGTTGACCCTGGGCCCTTTGGTGGTGTGGCCTGTTGGCAAGGAGAAACAATGCAAGACTTAGAAGGGTTTGAAATTCATCAAGATTCAAGATGTTCAACGCTCTGAATCTGTTGGCGATGCTTGAATGTCATTCTGATATGTTCTGATCAAGATCAAGCTTTGTTACATTGTTTTATCTCGTTTCTCCACGGAGGTGCAATCATCCGGTAGTGCAACGCAACAATCAACAAGGTCCCAGGCTCCGCCTACTGGATAGAATGGGCTGCTGCATTTGATATGACTTGATATGATCCCGTTCGGTTCATTGGCAGTCGGTTCATTGCAGTATTTGGCGCTTTTTTCAACTTGTTTCTCTATCTTTTTTTTCTGGCATTCGGACTGATTGATTGTGCTTGATTGTTTGAGAAGATGCTGTAGATGCGGTAGATGGATGTCAAGTTACAAAAGCAATCGAGCAGGCAGCTGGTGCAGTCTCTGGGGCTTTCGGCGGTGTGGCTTGTTCGCATTTATTCACATTTGTCTACAATGAAACAAATGGTTGCATTGTCATGTTGCGTTTACTTGATGTCAAAATTCTTGTTGACATTTGATGCTGCCATATCACGGTTCCATATTCGGTTCGGATATATTCGGATTGCTTCTGACAAAGGCTCAGCCATCACCAAGCGGTACCATGCAGCAGTCAATGAAATCTCAGGCTTGTTTCTTCAGTTTTGTTTGTTTTGTTAGTTTTTACTTCTCCAGTGCATTTTGTTGCAATGTTTTGGTAGGTTGGCAATTCTACTTTCACGGTTGCGAAGTTACCACGTGATGTAATATGAATATCATATGAATTACTGGATATGAATGCTTAATAATATTCATGCTGCTTGCGACGATGAATTCGCTAGAATCTTTAGACTGGTTTAGTTTTTAGATTGTAAATGATTGTACATTGTATTGCTGTATACATTCGTACAATATAGATTCATAGCATGATATGGCGTGAGATAGCATGTTTTTTGGCATCTCACAACTGATGACATTGCTCTACAAGCCCAAGGGGATCAGCCAAATCAATATCAACAGGCAAGTGCAGCTCCATCGCCTTTTCGACCAGCATCTTGGCAGATGATGATGGAATCAATGCCAGTAGGAGCTACACACCTAAATAAACCAATAAACCCTCCCTGAAACTAACAGTTCGCACCAAGAAATGGATGGTTGAAAGTTGAAAGACCCGTTTCCTTTTGGGATTGCTTACTGGCAGGTGCTATGTTAGTTTCAGGGAGGGTATCTTGTTTGCTGTCGTGATTTTCACTGATGTTTGTTCACCTTTGGGCAGGTAGAACAAACTCCTTGGGGTCTTCAATCGATGACCTCACAGGTGGGCATTGAACGACAGCGAACGAAGCTTTCTTTGTAAATGTATGCAAATGTCATTAGATGTCGTTACTCCATGTTACTCCTTCACATATCCATCTCACGATGGTTTGGTCCTGCCAGTCGCAAGAAGGTCAGACATAGGAATTGAATTCAAAAAGTCAATTCTTGCTTTCTTTGCGCTGTAAAACAGTCACATACTGTTATGGCTGTTTGGGAAGCGGGGTGACCACAGGCCCAGGCGCCCACCATGTTCCTTGGCACGGAGAGTCGAATTTGTTCGGCTTTCGAGTATTTGTCGGGGTAAAGCTTCTCGTCATTGGTCATTGAAAAATGTTCTACTGTAGAATATGAAAGTCTTAGAGGTAGTGAAACTGCATTTTTGCAATAGGCAGACGGCAGACTACTGGTCACTGGTAGCACATGGTACCACTGATACTGGAGCAATGTTTGGGAATCTTTGGTAACTTCAAGAGACAAGGGACTGAGATCCTCATGTGTACACTGGCAGTACGCTGTGCCGCTGTGTGATGTGGTTGCCCCATGTGCGGCCTGCGCGAGACTCAGGCAAGACGCATCACAGTCTACTTGGCAAAGCCCCAGTTGGGGCACGTGGATGTGGGGGCAACCCCCTAGCAGCACATCAGATGCTGGTGTTACAATGCCAGTGCAATCTCAAAAGTGTGGTTGCCCAGGTTGATAAAAGGGCACCCAGAGCATTAATGACGGAGATAAGAACGCAACTTGCCCACTTGTGTCAACCTGACCCACGAAAGATTGCAAATTGATGCAAATTGTAATTTTGACTACAAAGGGTTCAGTTGATTGATGAGAACCGATAGAACATGTTTTTAATTTCTTAAAAAGGTATGAACTATTGGACCACACATACTTCATGATATTGTATTAATTGTATACAATCATACATCATTATAGTCTTTCCAGTTATACAGTTATACATGTAGTATGACACCTTCTACACAACTTTTGTTCATGCGCACACTGTTGCATAGTGGTATTGTCTATGCATTCAGACCATACTGCTTGAGGCATGGAGAGTAGTAAACTGACTGCCCGTGTTTGTTCCTGCATTTGGCCGCAAAATATGTCATTAACCTGACAGACAGGCCAACCAGCTACGAGGAGACATCTCCAATACCGTTCCACCGGACATCCATACCGACATACCTACCGCCACTAGCGGAGGATGTTCGTATTCTTGGCCCAGCAAGAATCAGGTTCCACGTTTTATCCAATATTAACTTTAGCAGGAAACCAATGAATGTGTACGTATCAGGGATCGAAAGGATGTTTTCAATTTTTCCAAATGATTTACTGAAATTCTGAGGTCCACTCCGGCCAGTCGGCAGAAGAAGATGCGCCAGGACCTGCAGGGGCGATGTTCTGTTCATTATGTTGATGATTCCTTCTCACCTCCTGTCTTTGCCTGCAGGCCTTGGTGGCCCCACCTACCCACTATATAGAAGCTGAAATTGTAATGAACCTTGCTGGGCGATTGACTTGGGAGTGTGTCTAATTGTCTCTCCTTTAGCGCTCAGGTAGAAAGAGCTGTAGGATCGGAGTTGGTTGGACAAGTGGTGTGGATCATCTATGATATCTATGGTAATTTGAGAGTTGGGAATTGAAAACCATTGTGGGCCACTTGGGAGATTAGAACCAAAGGCAGTGATTCTTTGTTTGAGAACGGCCCCAACATGTTTGAAGCCGTTGTCAAAGTATCGAGCTTGGCATGTTGTGATGGAACCCTGTCAACCACCGTTAGCAAGATAAAGTCCCTGTTGAAGGGCCACTCAATGCCATGCACTTTCGTTGGTGAGAGACATTGAACAGCACAAGTCAATGAAAATTATGCTGATAAGCAAGGTCTTGGAACTGCAGCTTTCCAAGCACATTGTCCACAGTTTTTTTCAAGAGATGCAAGTCCCGTTATAAGCTTGGGAATCGGACCAGGAAGCAGCAAAGTCGCACTTGGAGGCTGCCTTGAAGAATTCCAACAGTGTGCTCTCTGGCAAGTTTGGTCTAATTGGGGAGCTCTCAAGGCTTTCGGATTGGAGCTCTCAAAGAATCATATACTGCAATTAGTTCACCAACTACAAGTAGAGGCCAACGTCGAGTGAATTGCTTCACGATCATTGTTGTTCAAACACCTCCCAAAACCGGCATGTCATTAACACTTCAAAACATCCCGCCAGGATCCTCATGCGTTGTCAATGGCTTTGCATGAAGCAAAGAGTGTTGAAGTTGCTTGGCACAAAGCCCATCAAAATAAGCACAGGCC
This sequence comes from Breviolum minutum Mf 1.05b.01, assembly GCA_000507305.1. Classification (NCBI taxonomy): domain Eukaryota; class Dinophyceae; order Suessiales; family Symbiodiniaceae; genus Breviolum; species Breviolum minutum. Next base: position 90,621 of record DF239371.1, read on the forward strand.
ATTGCCAATTGAACAAAATAACTTTCAGGTTTCACTCCAACTAGTTGTGAATTGAAGCAAGACTTTGAAGACTTGAAGGTTACAAGATTTCAGGATTTCAACGGAGCACGTGGAAACATTATGAATGACAAAGGCCGTTTCTTGCATAGCATGACGTAGCATGACATATGATTATTATGAGATGTTTCATGTTGAATTTCTCACAATCTCTATGGTTGTAGATACTGGATATCTCCAGACATTTGGCATGGAGCTCTTAGGTTCAAGACATTGCACCCGAGTTGGTTCAACAAGCAGAAGCGGCAGTGCAAGAGGCAAGCTGTCGGTCAGTATATGGACTATTGATATTGTCATTGCAATGATTATTGTGGGATATTTGGCGTTCGCGTTGATATATCGATGTATACATGATATTTGCATTGAAACCAACAGCAGGTTTGGGATGAGCCATGCGGATAGTCTCTCTTTTCAACATGCTCCCAGAAAGACGGTTGGAATTAATCGTGACATTCACAAAGATTGTTCGCCTTCATTATTCATGAAGAGCGGTACACAATGAATATGAATCAAAACGGTCGGAGCAGAAGAGGCTCCTCGAAATGGAGCGAGATGCATAGGAATACTGGATTCGAAACACTTCGAAATATTGAAAACGCATTGAAACATGAAAAAACAATGAAAAACATATTTCTCTGTTTGGGTGATTTGTCGTACGCGTAACCTTGTAAGGTGTCATTTCAGTGTCATTTCGATCAAGGCGCTTTGTGACATTTTATGTCACTGCTATTCTTGGTCCTGCGTGCTATCACATAGCCTCACACAACAAACCTGCTGAAATGTGCGATCACCATCAAAACAATGTTTTAACATGGCCCTAGGCCATGTTCTGGGTTGACCTTGCGAGGCCCACAATGTCAGCCTTCGGGCTGATGCTGAACGGGAACTGGCGAGTGCTGCATCTGTGGTATCCGCCAATTTGCAGACGAAGGAGACTCCTCTTCGGCTGTCAAGCTTTTCATAGCCAGACTTGGCCAACGACATGCGAAAACTGTGCATGGCATGGCAAGTCATTCTAACTGTAGACGCACAGAAAGTTGCAAGTAGTGTACAGTAATGCATGGTTTATTGTTGAAGTTTTGAATTGCACAAATACATTTGAGTATTTTGAGTTTAAAATCATTTTATACACAGTACGTCAGTATGTAATAGAAAATAGGCTAGACACAGAAGCACATGGTGATGCTGCAATCCTGGAGTTTGAACAGGATGTGAACGTCGCCACCTTGTCCCGGAACACACAGTTGTTGGAAACCGCACTGAAAGATGCCCAGAGCGTTGGGGTGCAAACAAAGCAGGCACTGCAGACATTGAGCTTGGTAAGCTGAAGTCTTAGATTCTAGAATTTGGACACTTTTGAAAGTTTAGCAGTCATTTAAGATTTGTTTAAAGAATTGTACAGTGTCCCAGCAAGCACCTTTCGATTTGTTTAAATTATCAGAATGGGATACTTGCATTGCACAACCAGCATACCAACCTCTTAAAGCATTTGCAATGTCAGACTTGAAATGTTTTCAGTGGCAAATCTCAAAACCTCAGTTTTCGTCTAATTTGGTATTTTTTTTTGAAAAAAAAACGCTACATTCACATTTGGGAGATATATGGTGGAATCCACAAAGATTTTCACCAGGCGGATGAGCTCTTGGCTGAGGCTAGAGATATTCACGGATAAGTCAATGGTGATGGGAGTTCTGGAAATGTTAGTCCAGTTTGGGGGTCAAATATTCGATCTGAACTCATTTGAAGATGATTATATCAAAAGGATATATCTATAGTGATTAGGAAATATTGCGAATGTCATAGGATGTAGTAGGTATGACATTGGTGGAGCATTCAAATTGGAATTGCTATCCGCTGCTGTCCCGCAGCTAGCAGCTGACTTTCAACCTCGCTTGCAGGCTCGTGCAGAAGAAGAGAAACGCCGTGGCGCCATTGCAGCAGCAGCAGCAGAAGCTGCAGCAGCCGCCAGGCAGCGGTCGTGACATGCTGAGAGGATGTGAGTGCTGGGTAGTGGTGGAACAAAGGGAAGTGGAGTCACCGTCAGCGTGGTGTGACTCGACTGGAGAATCACATCTTCCAGACGTTTGAGAACATTAGACGATCCAAGTAGCGCAAATAGCCATCAACAAAAGCTTCCCTCCTTGGGTAAGAAAACATCTTTCTCTTTTTTGATCAGGCCTGAAGCCTCTCCGGTGGACAAAGTGCCAAGCCAAAGCCAAAGTCCTGCTACAGTGTCTCGTTACAGGGAGATGTTTGGTGTTTGATGATGATGATGATGATGATGATGATGATGATGATGATGATGATGATGATGATATTGCCGATATTGCCTAATAGTGATGATACTAGGTACCATGGACTTTTCCAGCAGCAATATGTTTTTTATTCTGGGTGTGACCGATATTTGCAATCATCAGCTGTATTTTGTTGCTGGTCCTTCTCTTGTGAGTGTTTGCAGTATGCTCCGGTGTCAACATGAACCGTACGAGTAGTTTGCTATCCTGACTTCCTCAAGCCAATGTTTCATTCCACTGACCAAGATTGTGAAANTGGTATAGATGTTTATAGAGTTTCCACTTCCAAGTCTTGCAGATATTTCTTCCAACCCACTGCAAGAACAACCAGAAGCCAATGCGAAAAAACGTGCAAAATGAGGATGGACCACTGTACCAAATGAAGACGCGATTTGAAAATCATTGATTACAACTGCGAACACTTCATTGGAACATTTGATTGTGATGCTTCAGATAGTATAGTGGGCACGCAGATCCAGCAATCGCAGAGGCTGCTACATGCTGATATAGACTCGAATCCTTCACGCACTCAATGCTAGCTGCTTGCATTCACGTATTTTCAATTCGCTATATTATATAAATCAGATTAAATCAGAAATTGGGGCGCAGAATGCAAGACATTCTGCTTATTCAACAGAAAATTCCTGGTCAAGAACTCTGATCAAAGACGGCCAAACCGTGACAAAATGATGACTACTGTAGTGAATACTCTACTTTCCATCATCTTGATGACACGTATGTATGAGCTTGAGATGTTTAAGGCACTTAGTGATTTAATGACCTGACCAAGTGTCTTGAGTGCATCAGGTTCCTGCTAAACCACAACCAGCTTCACCAAAGCAAGAAGTACCAGTCGCACCACTCCCGGAGGCATTGGACTGATGGACTTTGACCTTAACACTGTTGTTATTACCAAAATGTCACCACACATGGATGTAAGAAGGATATGGAAGGTATCTATGGTATGTGAATGTATGTGACTTTGTAGACATAAGATTTTACTATGTTTCGATATCGTTGATAAATATCCACCGCACGGACAAGTGTTGAGTTATTTAGAATCATGTAGATTTTTCAAGCGTTGCGAGAACTCAGCGTGTCGAGTCAATGTGGTGGTATTGTCTCGATGAAGCAGGAAGGGGCATTGAAACTCATTATTGATTTGCTAGTGGTTTTAGATACACGTTTATGTTCATCCCTGTTCATCTAAATTAAATACCCACATGTGCCATTTGACGATTGGTATCAGTGACTCCAAGATCAGCAACTAGATCAGGCATCCTATTGAATGTTCCGGGCTGTGGCTATACCAGGTGCCATCCATCAGACCGGCGAATCCTCAAATGACGCAGATGAAACACAAGGCCTCGGAATCGCCACCAAGTCAATATCAGATATCATGAACCACAGCGAATCACAACCACACCGATGTGTTGACAGGTAGCGAAGCTGTTGCAGACGTTGATCTCAGGCTCGGTTTCCTGTGTAGTCCCCACCAATGAATACGTAAAGGATGAGTTGAAGCCTGCTTGTTGAACGTTTGTGATTGTTTCCTTAGTATTTTGGAGAAGGGACAGCAGAACCTGGCAACCCAAAGGTGGCAGCACAGCGGAGCAACTTCGAAAGGCTGCCGAGGTGGCAGCAGCTGCAGGCAGCGATGCTGTGAATGCGAGCGAAGTGTGGAGTGTAGCGCCTTACGTCTCATGGAAACATAGGGAGAGAGGGAAAGAACAGCCCAAAGGTTGATGCTTCCTGGCAAGATTGGCATATTATCAGCACCTAATTTGTATGGAAATTCCTTGTAGCAGTGGTTCAATCGAGTCTAAGGAACGCCTTTGGCCATCTTTTGCAGAGAAACTCTGCTACATGATTCATGATACACCTTTGAAGCCAGCCAAACGGTTGATCTTCCACAGATTTGTGCGGGCCATTGATTTCTTTGCGCTGGGGCAAGGTTTGGAGAGTGAAAGTTTGCAGGCTCAATCTGTGGCAGAGATGCTTGACTTAAATTTAGGTTCGTATGAGAGGCTCAGTTGAGACACTGTACCGCCTTTGAGAGTAAGTGACTTTTCAGATGTTTACTGTTTACAGTTCACAGGATTCAAGGAGGTGAGATGCAGTGTCGACTTTACCCCCAACACTTTTTGATAACTAGAGGTATAGAAAAGGTGGAATATAGGGAAATCAGCAGGTGAGGTCCATTCCTCCAAGACAACTTGGTATGGTGATATGTTGACAGATACTGCAGACGTGTAAGCGCGATTGACGACCTGGATGATCCTACAACGTATACGTATTACATTCTAGATGCTAGATACCCCCTTCAATCAAGGGTTTTAGGCACATGATTTGAATGTATTTGAAGCTCGATGAAAGCTCATTTTGTTTTCTTGGTCCCAGCAATTGTGTGAGTTTTCCGTTTATTTGCACATCGCTAGTGTACAGTCAATGGTGTAATTTGTCCCCACCAAGACCCGACTTTCAAATTCAAACTTTTTTGAGACCCCTGGGTAAGACCACTTAAATTGGAGCCCAAAAAGCAGAAACTTGTTTTTCCTTGTTCGGTAGGGGGAGTCATTTTACACTTTGCTTCATGTGCTTGATAATGTCATCAGAGTGATGACCCCAAGTATAGTACATGAAGACCACTGCAGCACGGCAAAACGCCGGGCTCCCCAATTATCAGATACTTGTACCAAGGGAGCGGCAACTGGCTCATGAAGAAGCAGTTTAGACCTCGGCAAATTTAAGGATTCGGCCTTGCCATCACCTTTGTTTGTGTTGATGGTATACATTGCATTAAATTGCTGTAGATGATTTTCAAAATCTATAATACCATGTAGTCTTAACATGCTTAGCCTCAGTTGTTTCCCCACTTTTGTGTTTTCCCTACCTTCCCTTTTATATGCGTGTATATTTTATGATGTATGAATGATTTCGATAACTACTGATAATTGTCTACTATATGATATTCACGAATACATAACATACAGATCGGCGCATATAGGTATTCTGAGAAATGCCTTAAACCTTCATGTTTGCAGAGTTTTTGAAAAATCGGGATTGAGGTCATGGCCTTGAACTCTGGAGATTTGAGACTCATACAAAAGGCTTTGAAGGAGGTCAGGACTATGGGACCCACAAGGGTGGTTATTGGCGGGACATGGACTCACCATGACTTAGACGTTGAATCTGTTCAGAACCAAGGTTGATTTTGACCTTGGGATAATCAGTCAGGAACAGGTGGCATGTCATATAAATAGATTCATTTTGATATAGGATCACAAGCCATACCGAGACATTTGAGACAAAACATGCCAAAACTGTGATGGCTGGATTATGATTGCAAAGAGCTTATACCCAAAATAAAAACCACTCATACAACTCGAAAGTATTCTCTTTGATGTTTAACTTGGCATTAAGAGAAAGGAAAATACCGACAAGTTTGCAGATTCATTCATGCGTTATTCCCTCTTTCGCCCTGCTGCATATGAACATTCCACTCACATTCAGTGCTCGATGCCTTTCCGCAGGTTGAGAATGCCGGTGGTCCTGCCAAAGATCGACAGCACTTGACGCAAGTCTTGGAGATGGTGCGCCACTCATCACATGGGGAATCACGCTTGGGTTTTCATGGAAGCACATGGATATATAGCATTTCAAAATTAAATCGCTCTTAATGACTTGTCTTTCACTTCCAAGTGTTCGAAGCTATCCCAAGTTTCAAGGCGTTTAAATCACCGAGATTTAGGTCTCTCTTTGGAGGAGCCGAACTCATGTTTGCTTTTGTGGTCCAAACATAGCGGAAGGACTACTGTAAGTTGAAGTAAACAAGGCCGACAGTTCGGCCTCAATGCAAATCATGCTGTACCAAAATGATGCCTACGACGAAACCCAACAAAAAGCCAACATTGCCGCAGTTCATTTGCATTTGTCGTGCGCACGAGAACGCAAGAACATGTTGTCACTTGGCGCCCAGGGTGATGATCGGAGCAGTGTCACCAGCACGCCACCCCGGGGTCAACCAATGACACCCGCGGCATGGGAGGTTTTTCGAGAAAAAGAAGAGTCCGATCCTGAGATCCGATGGGTTGTTTGTACCAACTGGCTCTTGTTTGGGGGTTATTGTTATTGATCCTTTGCTATCCTTTGCTATTTATTGAATCTGAACCTCTCTGATTGAAAGCCAACAGCTTTTCCAAGCCATGTAGTGGCATCATCGGCTTTAGAAATGCAATGTCGTTTTGACTAGTTACGACTAGTTTTTTGTCGTCCTGTTTTCCCTAATCTCGCTTCAATAGTAAGTTAAAGAAGTTTGGAGTCGGCGCCCCCTGTCTGCACTTTGATGCCGAGGCAACTGGTACAACACCTCAGAGAGGTAGGGAAATCAGCACATCCCATGATATCCACATGCAATGTACATCTCTGATGCATTTGTGACATATAGAATACACAATTCAATTCTAATTATAATTTGTTGGCACATGACTCTAGGCACCAACCAACACCTCAGTTTATCCTTTTGCATCCTGTTGCAGGTTTGGAATGGGTTGGAAAGGAATATGACGGACACCTTCTACATCCTTAACTATTTTGTAAATTTTTGTGATGTGTTTCATTTTTAATGTAGGCATGGGATCAGAATTGGCACAAACAGCTTGGTAGTTTTCCGACTGCCAGGATCGTGAGAGCCAACTGGAAGAGTTTCGTGCCCTGTCCCAATGGTTGGGCGAGCTGAGGAGAAGTTATAGATTTTTTTGGATGACAACTCAGATAAAGTGATTCGTTAATTAATTATATACTTAATTAGTATAAGTATAAGATGTTACAATCTCCCTCTCTTCTCTCTCGCTCGAAGCAAAGGATTGGCACAAAGATAGCAGATTCAAATTGAACCAAGCTTCATGTGAAAGTGCCCAACTATGCCCAACTGATTCTGATATAGTCTTTAGATGTCTTTAGACTCCAACAAAACCTTTCATGAACAGGAATCCAACAATCCAAAATCAAGAGACATTTGGAAGATTACTTCTCAAGGGGTTTATTGGATTTCTTTGGTGATGTTTCACGTCGTCACTGTCGTCATCTTGTGTCAACTCTGCGGACCTCAGGCAATGAGGTACAGTTGAGGATCAAAAGCATTGAAGCTCAGGCGCGCCCTATACGAAATGCTGGATGGTAGATGGGATTGTAGATGTGAGACCTGAGCTGTTTGAAACATTCAACACTTTGTGTCCTCTTCATTTCTGGAGTATGACTCTTATTTGGAGAAAAGCATTGGTTTTCAAGATTCTTTGTTTCTGGTTGAGGTGCGGTCAATATATACTTTACATCCCTTTGCAATTTCATAATTTCTTCAACGGGAAATCGGTCCGGTTCGGGCTCACCAAATTAGGCGGCAACGCAGCCGAGCAAAGCTTCAACGGCTCCAGGACAGTTTCCTGCAATTCTGTTGCGGTGCTCCCATTCTGAGGTCAAGGTTGGAAGACACCGGAAGTAATTACATTGGTTTTATGGCACTGGCTGTACAACGCTTGCTATGTTCGACATATAGATACTGTAAGTATAAGATATACTGTATGATGTATGTGTTTGTATGTGTTTGTCAGATTTGAAAGAAGTTACCATGCACTAATCATTTTTCAGGCTCTTTAGACACCATTCAGATTCAGATATTGAGATGTGTTGAGCACAACAATGAATCTCATCATCTTCCTGAAGCTCGGTAGCCACGTGTTGGACTCGGCTCCAGGACTTTCTCTTGGTCCTCAGCCAGCTGAATCGAGGCCAATGGAGACCAGTGGGCCTTGGGAGGGGAGTTGAGCCTTGGATCTTTGGTGAATTTGCCAATGTCACATGATTACATTAGCCTTGGAGGGTGAGGTGTTGGAGGGATGCCCTTTTCACTTCCATGATTGTGACCCATCAATCATTGACTCATAGTAGCCATTGACTCGTTGATTATTCTTTGCTTCCGAAGCCAATCTTCCGAATGATGTTTGAGATGCCAGTAGATGTTGTGGACTCCCAGACCCTCATGGATGAAACCAATTCCCTGTAGAGGCTTTTTGAAGCCTTGTGCCTTGTGCGCTCCTTCCAGGACGGAATGGAGAGATCCTCACAAAGATGTGCCACAATCTGCTCCAGACCCAACTATGCGACAATTTGCTCACAGCACACTTGGAGTCCAAGAAGATTCCTCAGGGCGTCCTGCTTGCAAGATCCCAAAGGAAGGCGGATGGAATAAGGAATGTGATCATGATTCCTTCAATCCTGATCCAGACTTGAACAAGCAGCTCCACGATTGTTGTTCGATAGCTTTCCCGACTCAGTTTTCTCACATCACCTGCCAGTAACGTGGAGTCCAGGGACTCCAGAGTTTATATCTTCTGTATACCTATACAGAGTATCAACCTAACACACGAATAGTTAAATACATATACTGTACGTATATTTAGCATTGTAGAAGGAATCTTACAGCTATATAGCCCACTGTGATACGATATGATGATGATGGTGGTGATGATGATGATGATGATGATGATGATGATGATGATGTGGCAACACATGATTTGATATGGGATAGCATGATAAACATCCTACACTGCTACACTAATCTGTAAATTTCATTATGTCTCCCACTTGTTGCTGTGGGTTACGAAGCCTTCATCATGTTGAATCTGAGGAGTCGGCAATGGACCAATCCCTTTGGCTTGGATCCAGAAAAGACGGTGCCCCGTGGCTGGCTTTGTGTGGATGACACAAAAAGCTGTGTGTGTGTTTTTTTAATAAACCTTTGGGAATGACTGAAAGTTTTCAATTTAATTATAGTGTTGATTCTGCAAAACCAAACTCATTTTTTGGGATCTTTGTGGGTGATTGTTTGATATATTTTGGGTGTTTGGTTTGAGACACCACCACATATTGGAGATGGTTGCATAGGATGCTTTATGCTGGACTGGACTCCTCCTTTCGAACAGCTTGTGATTGAGAATTTATATGCGTGTGGATAGTGAACTTCTGAGAATCAGTGCAGAAAGCTGATGTAGTTTCCAATTGCAGCCCTAGCAGCACCATTTTGTCATGATTCTGAGTCCGATGGGCTGACTGTATTGACAGGTCTTTGATCCGTTTGGAGTGCCAAACTATGTGACTTGGCATTTCAGGTCGAACAGACATGGGTAGGAAACTCTACCAAGTAGTGGTCATGTTGGTGTTTTCCGGCAATGTTCAGTAACTCTTCTGGAATCTCCGGGGACTCCGGGTGTTGGCATTTTCAGAGCCTGAGAAGACTACAACATGGCATGGTGAATCAGACTTCAGTCCAGACCATGGCGAGGATTACCGGACTTTGCTAGCAAATGCTCGGCTCCGGACACAGTTGGAAACTCAATTCGTAGACCTTCATGGTTGGAGACTTAAGACCTTTGTCATTTGCGGCTAAACAGACACAGACACAAGCGTCAATTAGTCCTCGAATTGTCACTAATGAATACTAATGATAGTTTTATGCCATTGTATTGCTTTTGCTTTCACTGGAGTTCAGTCAGGATAAATGACCCAATTTCAAGTACTGGAGAATGATTGATTGTTCTTGCCCAGTTATTTCAAGTTATTTCAGTTTAGTTTGGAATCTTCTTCAATCATGCCTCCAGGATTCACGGCAAGCCGTTTGAACAGCCAGATTTCTGGAACCTGAGAACTTCCAAAGCATCCAACGTGATGCACTTTTAGCATCTTGAGCCATTTTAGCGGCACAGTTGCAAAGGGAACGCGATGTTTTCGATATATTTATGGATTATGGATGATTATGGTATGTGCCCATGTTTTGTCAGAAAGACTTCAGCATTGACATCATCCCCCTGAGAGGTTCAATATGCTTCAAAGTATGCTACAAATTGGTTCATATTGCGAGATCGATAGAGATGTCCAGCGTGAGTGCAAAGCCACCACTCCAAAGAAGCTGGCCATAGCTATCATACTCAATAAGACTCGGTAAGAAGCCTGGTCCCAAAGCGTTTGAAGGTGCAAACTCTGCGATTTTCTGTCACTCTTGTAGCCTTCACAAGCGGTTTCTCGAAGGTGGGAAAATTGATGAAAACTGGATACATTCTTTCACACTTGCTTGCCAAGTGTGTGATATTTATAATTGTATGATTTTCCTCCAGCAAGCTTGTTTACTTGAAGGTCTTCCGATGTTTCAGCTGCTTTTGGCTGCTTGGGACTCGGTAGGGCGACCATGAAGATCATGAATTGATGAATTGATGACGCTATGTAGAGCCAGAGAAAGTTGGCCAATCCAGGTTTCAAGACACCACATTTAGATGAGTGAACTGCGATGCAAAGCATTTTTCAGAGCGTTTTCAGAGCCATTTTGAGGGAAGAGAGGCACGATTGAAAACACAAGGCAAAGTTTGGACTCATTTCTTAGTTTGGCATGTTCTTTTCAGGAGGTGTATTTCTTTTTGTGATCCCGAGCCTTGGTGAAGTATTACATACTTTCTGTCGCGATCATTTTATCATTTGAACAGATTTCGAGCCATGCTCTGCATTGATCCTGTCCCTTGCGTGGACTTCGATGTCCATCCAGTAGAGACGAAAGAGTACATTGAGGTCAGCGTTGCAACAATTACTGGCAGAGCGATCACATAAATCACACAGAGCAGGCGTAAAGACATGCCGTCTTACTGTAGTATACTGTAGTGCCTGTGCCTTGTTTTGGACATGTTTGAGGGTTCTTAACCCAATCAGTACAACACCACGCTTTTATGAGAGAGGTATTGAGACAGGTTTTGTCGCATCTTTGAAGCAAAACTTCGTTGCATTGATTTTGCAGAGGTGAGGTACGTTGGATCACAAATTAGGACACAGAGATTTCAACTGATGTCCTTGCAAACTTAGTTCCAGGAGGAGGTGAAGCGTGATCCCGAGTTTCATGTCGCTTTGCAAGCCAAGCGACGGCGAAGTCTGGGATTGGAGGATCCCAGAGAGACACGGCTGCATTTAATCTCACTGATTCAATAGCAAGGTCACATATTGTCAATATATCCAGATAGACAGTCCAGACAACCCATGTATACTATATGGTGCATATTTAACAATAATACAATACTTATAACTTATAGTTGATACTAATATATAATAGAATTTACAATTTCCTTGTTCCAGTATTACATGTAATATTTTACGTTAGTATATATTTTAATATCAAAGGATATATGATATACCGGTGCCGCAAAGAGGGTGATTGTTGCAACTGAATGTAGCCAAATAATCATTTTGTTACTAGGTATAAGCGCATGTTTATGTTCATATTATAATACAATTACACATATTCAATATACTTAAGTGTGTATTTTCTGCATCATGAGATATTGCATTCCCCAAGTTGTTGGATCGATTGGGTTCCTTGTAGGTGAAGGCATTACTTGCTACAACACAATGTGTCAGCCTTGGAACCTCGTGTTCCGTGGCAGCTGCCTTGCAGGTTGGCCGGTGGGTCATACTTCTATGATGCATACCACTAGTGGCTGATGATTCATGAGAAGATGTGGAATTGCATGAATTGCAGAACTTTGCATCAACCATTTACAATTTGGGAACTTAAATTCTGATACATTCTGAATGATACTGCAGTTTCAATATCCATTTTGCCACTGCGTAGTCACGTCCAGTCGGCATGTGAGACAACGAATTCCTAGGAAGCCAGCCCCAGATACTCCTTTGATTTGTCTCCTGTTGGAGGCCTTGGGCCTTCGTGGTGAGGCAGGACCATTTGATTGGTTGAGGACCTCGGGGGTCACGTTGTGACCTGGTGACTTAGTGTGTCCTCAAATTCTTATGACATTTCGGGTTAACGCTCTTAGCTTCCGAGCTTCTGATTTGGATTCAAATCAGAGACAACAGGAGATTAGATTGTTGGTACTGTACTTGCCTTGATGCAACTTGTTGTTTGCTTGCCAATATGGATTCAATATCTATCTAGGTTCTGATTCATTCTGATTCATAGCAAGAGCCACCAGTGAGCCAGCCAGCTTGGCACAGCGAGGATTTCAGCTCGAAGTGTGGGATTTTTGTTGAGGCACCGTGGGTATTTTCAATTTTGGGAAACCAGTCAAGTTTCCGTGCCGGATTTACCATTGAAATACCTCATCTTACGTGGATTTGTCATAAAGTACTATACCTTGCAGACGGCTCCGTAAACTACAGAATCAGATTAAACAGATACGCGCTAGGCAAGGGAAGTTGCGATTTCACCACAGTGCCTGATGATAGCATTAATTTGTTTTGATTGGTCTTGACAGATGCAACTGCATGACAAACCATGCAAAATTGCCTTGCTCGGAGGTGTAATTAGCTATTGCTAGCACCCCTACCTTAGATTTCCACCTGAAAGTTTACCTTCTAGAAATCATCAAAACATTATCCTAGATTCCTGTGGAAGCACTCTTACATGATGGTTGCTTTGGATGTTCTTGACAGCTATTGGTAGGGACGAAGATCAAAATAACTGCAATGTGGAAAGCCCCTACTTCCTTACTTCAGGTTCGGCCTTCCTTTTGACTATGGTATGCCTGGAATTGATGAGTAGGAAATAAGATCTTTAACTAAAGATGAGGACGAAGGTCCTGTCCTTGTCCTGTCATATCCTCTGGTTGCTCGTGACAGGACTGGATTTCAGGATTTCTTCGACACGGAATCCATTCCCTCAAGAGGGGAAGGTGACAGAGTTGCTGCTGCAAGAAGTTGGGAAGGACTGGAAGCTGCTGCTGCCATGGAACTTTTCTATACGGATACGTTTGGCATGCTCATGTATATAATAATTCCATATTCTCATCAGTGAAATATATTGGAATGGCATTTGAGACTCACCCTGTAGGGTAAAATACGGTAAAATATATGCTCTGTAGAAACCATCTTTACTGCTTGAGGTGCTGAATACACAAAGACAGTTCGAAGACCGTCCGTCGAAGGAACTTTGGAAACTGCCGAGTTGCATGATGTGTTCTCATTGCATCTCATTGCAGTCAACATGAGCCACGTTTCCCAAGCTTCTTTGACAGGAAGTTTTTGGCACCACGATGTAAGAGATCCAGATGTGCAGCTTGCTTTTCACCGCCGAATTGACCGCTTTCTGAATCCAAGAGGCACAGGGTGCATTGTCTTGGGATGGTTCTGTACACCAAACATGGTTTGGCTGAGTCACAATACATTGAAACATCAGTTTATGCTGCTTGTGCAACGGATCTATGAGTTACGGGGTAATCTACAACCACAGTTGCGTGGGGATGTGTCAGTTTGTTTTTTTTTGGTTCGGGAATGATGCTGTAGCATCACGTATAGAGTAGAGTAGAATTAATGTATGTGAATGTGCAAAACGACTGATTCCAGCAGTGTTTGCCAAAGAAGGAAACATGAAACCGTCCCACAGTTTGTTATAGTTTGTTTATGACGTTTATGTGTGGAGTCACAGGAACCCTTTGGAGGTAGAACACCCATGGGTCTGAGAAACGTTCTTGCACTTAAGCCTCAACTTGTTCTGTTTCATGTGTTTCATCCTTTTCGAAAAGGCCTAGCTTTCATCCGACTTTGGGCGCATGAATGAAGATGATTTGCTTGTTTGATTCAGAAGTGAACACCTGGAGCAGGTCGCAATGTGATTTTCGTGCGAGCGGTGAACAGCTCGGGGGACAGAACCCATGGAGTGCGGTTTATTGCATGTGAGTTTCATTGATTCCAGTATGCGCATGTGAGTTTTCATTGATTCCAGAAAGCACGCACCCAGAAACTGTCAGGGTTTGTACGAATGAACGAATAGCAGTGGCAGTGGCAGTCATAAACAATTTTGATTGATTGGATGATCGACATATTTGCAATTCCTGTGAAATATTATGTAATTAGTAATCATCTTGATATGAATGAATGTAATCTTAGCCTGTACAATCATTCTTACAGCGCGTTGGAGTTTGCATAGATTATATAAATTATATAGATGGCATGACACCAGTTGAAGACGAATTCCAACGCATTTGGAAGCGATGCCGCAATTCCAGGAGCTGCATGAAATCTCCGAGTTGTTTGCCACCTTGAAACAGCACTTCCGAACGGTTCGAGTGCACCTTGCTGTTCTCATCGACCTTCAGGTGGGAACTTTGCGTTTGATTCTATCAGGCTTAGTCCAGAATTAATCTCAAAGCAGGTTGGTGGTTGGATTAGGTTGGGGGAGTTTTGACTTGTGCTTATAGGATCTTATAAGCGTATAGGCCGGTATATCATGGCATATCTTATCTTTGCATGCAATGCATGTTCTTTTTGGCTAGGGGCAGCGCCACATAGAGCCACATCTTTTTTCAAACCGAGATCCATAGCAACAGAGCAACAGCTTTACAGCTTTTGAGAGATTGGTTTTCTGAACTAAGAGTCTTCTTGAAGATCTTTGATCATAGATTGGAGATTTTGCCCTGGAAGCTTGTTCAGAGTCTGTGGCCAGGAAGCTGCAGGTGCTTTTTGCACTGAAGACTTGGGATCAGATGTGATTTTCCTGCCCATTCACCAAGCTGCCTGGTTGAACAAGAGCCAGGCAGTTGGCCGTGCTCACGTTCGTGAAATGATGGCACAAACAAGTTGGGCTTATTGCCAAGGATTTGCAAGGGCTTTACACATTTGGTTCGGTCAAGAAGAAGCGGCTTGGCTTTCGTCTGTTAAACAGCTCCATCGCCAGCTGCTCAGTTTTTGCGGTGGCAATTGTAGGACGGAGTCCTATGAGCCAACGTTCATAGAGAGCTCTGTCACCAGCTTTCTTTGGAAGGTACTATCTTGCGCATAAAGTTTTCAAGAAATTTTGGGTGACAAAAGCGAATCCCAGTCGATGCCGAGACCAAACTCTGGATCGAAAAAGTCGAACTTGGGGTGTTGAACTGCATTACGTCCGTCACTGTAATCAGTCTCGTTCCTGTCCAGAACTGTATGTTTTGTTTTCAGTTCCAGTCAATTTATATAGACAGCAGTTCATGGATGTTCAACGACCTTTTACGAGTGTATTGCATTGCGAACCTTTGTGTTGCCATTCTCACAATGGTTCTTCCTGACCCTAAGTGCCACCCACCTTGGGGGTATCCTTGTTCAAGCTGCCAGGACTGCTATCCTTATTCATGGTGGCGACTGGAGGCCAGTTTTGACATGGAAAGGGCAAGTTTGGCTTCAAGTGGAGACAGAAAATTGGAAGCCACAAATCACCACTGCAAAACATGGTTGCGTTTTGATCGACGTCAACAGTTGCAACTTGCAACCTTTGCATATTTGTGTATCTACAATGTATCTACCTATGTCGAGTGTATCTGTATTATTCTGTATTAATATGCAAACTTCAGTCAAACTTCATCAAACTTCGATCTCCTATACTCGAGGTACTACAACGCAACCAAGTCAAATACAATAATACCCTATAATTAGTCTCACCAACCTCTTTCTGATCGGGGCTGCTCACCAGGCCCTGCCTGAATGGGCTGGTGGTGAACTTATGTGTTTGGGAGCTTTGCCATGGAAGTAGTGGCACCCAGTACAAAGGGATTCGGATCACTTGCGAAAAAAGAAAAGGAGTCATGAATTACAAGCAATTGTTATATATTGTATACCATAATTGTGAATATATGATATAGTTGTACGTACGTACTGTGTGGTATGATACAGTTTATTATGTGTTTTCTTCTTATCCCAAATTTAGGATCTATTTTTTCGATTGCAGACCACATTGGTTGTGGGTGTTTGCTGTTGATTCTTGAAACGCAAATGGATGGGTTGAGCCCAAGCCAAGGTACACGGAGTATCCCTCTTTGTATGGTGGACCATGCAACGTTAATCGAGGCTACTGGCCAGGGTATTGGTTGGATGGATTGAACGATTGCAATATGCAACTGATGCTACTGATATCACTTGATGGCACACATAGGATTGAACACGGCAAGAACAAATCAAACTAAATTATCAAACCAAGCTGACATGTTGTCTAAGATAGTTTCGGTTCAATCCTGTGGAAGGTCTTTTTTTTTACCAGCGATTACAAGCGGCTTTACCTGGCTTACTCGCTCATGTGTTCACTTGGAACTTTTTTGGGCGGGAATCCCTGCTTAAGTAAATACGAACTGGCAAAACATGTTTGAATCAGATTGTTTCTTTCCAATGTCATCTCAACAGACCATGTATATGTCTTAGCAGAGAAGTTGATTGCATTTTGAACTGATGAAGTTTTGCCCAAACACCAAGTGCTTGGGGTTGTTCATATCATGACGGCAAAAAATGCCTTGCCGCGCCAGATGCATCAGTGAAACCCACCGACGCGGTGATTTTCCTGTATGTTCACGCAGATAGCCCATCATACAGGCACTGTGTTGGCGCCAACCCGGTGTCAAAGGATTTGAAAGGTCCCATGACTTCTTAGTCGCCTCGACTTGCGAGTTGTGGTTGAAGATGCTCGTTTATTCTAATGTGGTTTCATGCCAGGATAGATTTGGGATATTTTGGGATGTTTGCCGTTTGCTGGACTCGTGGCATCCCAATCCCAAATTCCTTCACATTCGATTTCGTTGGATATATTTGGAGGCGTGCCATCAATGCAGCAGCTTCTTCATGGAGGCCACTGGTCACTGGTGGTGTGTGAAAGATTGTCCAATTTCTTGGAGGTGAGCATGTTTCGTGGCAGCCTTGGGCATGTCAGAAAGAAGATGGCACAGATGCATAAGATAAATGTGCACCAGATTTATTGTTGGTGTCTTTTGCGGAACTTACTGTTCAAAAAATAGACAACAACTTGCGGTATTGTGGTTTGAAATGGCATGTAAATAGATGTATATAGTACAATGATAATATAATTTTCACCCAGCATGATATTCCAATCAACAATGCTGTTGTTTTGTGTGTGCGTGAGGTATTGCTGCAGCCCTGGGTGTGTGCAGCAAGACCCATTTGATTTCAGGCATGCTGACCGAGACGTATAGCCAGAATGTATGCAAAACCTGTCGTGTTTCCTATGCAGCACATTTTGCATAATCTTGTCGCACCCTTCCCCTACACTCATGCAGCGTCATGGCTTGACTGAAGGTGCGAAGTGTGCCTCGTGAGTACACGGACTGCTGCAGATTTTGCTGCACACAAGGCACAGCAGATTTGATGCGTCCAGTCATCAGTTAGGAATCAGCCGGGGAAGGTTGCAGAATTGATGTTTGCCCTAGATCCCTAGATTTATAAAAGTCTGCAGAAAAGTGAACTTTCAGGTCTATATTTTATATGCTGTACTTACCGTAGGATACTGTAATTCATTTGATTTACTGTAGTCCGCATCCTTGATTGTCAAGTGTTGATCATCAGTTTGTCTTCTCCTTGGTCAGGAGAGACATCAACGGAAGTACTTAAGATGATGTGATGCTGTGAGACTCTGTGAGACTAATTGAGAAAAGCATCACGATTTTAAGCCTCTCTACGTCTCACTGACGATTGATCATCATGAAGTTTTGAAATTGGCAACTGTTTTTTGTCCTCTTCCAACAAGTCCCAAGCAGTTGCATAGGCCGGAAAGATCCATCGAAAGCGTGTTGCTTTGGAAGACTGCTGGGAAGTTGCGAACACTCAGAGGGATTTCGTGCCATATTGGCTACTTGCAGGAAGTGCGAAGCTTCTTCTGATTTCAGGGATAGGCTTGAGTGACAGCAATAACGCGAATTAAATCAGCTTCTTTTTCTGGCCAAGACATCGAAGGAATGAGGAGATGATACCATCCAATTTCTCGAGCGTGTTTATTCCCCATCATGAGGAATCATGAGGAATGATACCCTTTCCATCCCTTTCCAAGCATACGAAGTCTTGGAAATGCTCCCACGTGCCGTGCCCTGCAAGGCTGCATTGAGAGCTTCTCAAGGTCGTTCGTTGATGGAAGTGACCTGCCACTTGGCAAGAAGTCTGTGAAATGGAAATCTGATGAAATCTGAATCTGATCAAAAATGGTCAGTGCAAAGGGATCCTGCAAAAAGTAGCAAAAGAATTTCTGGGTGCTTTACTTGGACGAGTCCTAGAAGGAGAAATCCTGGTTTAGAAACTGCATAGCTGAGCTTTGCTATGAATGGTGTCGAGGCAATCTCCACGGACCAGCTGAAACAGAGGATGCTTGAAGGGCAAGGTGGTAGGGAGATGCAAACAAGTAGTTGCTGCATTGCAAGTCCTATCGCAAGTTTTACTGTATCAGGCTCATGGGTGTTGGTGTTTCCATGATTTTTTGCATGATTCTATGTTCTTCATTTGGATTCCGTCTTTGTCACTCCTTTGTGTTTTGGTTGACATGGTTTTGTGTTACAAGATACAAAGAGTACCCGGGAAGTTTCTTGAATGCATTTTGCTGGGCCCAAAACCTGCTGAGGAGGTGCATGAAGCGGTGCAACTGTCGTGGGCATCCAGATTGTTCTGGTGTGGAGCTGAATTAAGCAAGATGACATTGGCCAGAAGGATATTGCATCGGAATGTGTCTAGGAGCGCTTCTGCCTGTTTGTGTAATAGACAGACAGACGCTTGATCTTTGTATGTTTTGTGCAAAATATTTTCAACCTTCAACTCCTTGGTATAAAGTGAGAATGTCCTTGTCTCAAGGTATCATCGTTTATGCAACCCCGCTGGAACGATCTATGCCTGTCAATATTTATAGTGGTTGCGCGAAGTATCCCTGTCACATTATTTCATTCAAAGTTTGAAAAGTGCAGCAATCACAATGCCAACGTTCATGACCCTCGTCGATGTGTGCTTGACGTAGCCTAGGTGGGCGTTTGCCTACTGTCCCTGTGGGGCCAAAAGCTACGGCGGCTACACGATCGCCAAAAAAAGAGACAGCTCTTGAATGCCCTTGATAGATTTTGTTGACGGTGTAAAGATTTCCATCTCAAGATCCACGGAAGTCCTGAAGGTGTGCAATTTTTGCAAGTTCTCATATCATTCCGTGGAAACACCTCTTGATATCAAGCCCCATAAGATATTATTGGGATGGTGGAAAGCATTTCAGATCAGTGAGATAATATAGCCACTGCATGAGTTGTCGTAGTTGACATTTTGCAATCATTAAAAAACTTGCTGATGGAAAGCAAGAGTGTTCAGAGGATGTTGATATTGATCATTGGAGTAACGAAAGCTGTTTGTAGGTTTGCAAACTAGTTCCTTGGACTTCTGATTCAGAGCAATGTATGTGAGAGTTGAGCAAAAGGTCCATGAAAGGGGTTTCCTTTGCGTAAGCCTTTGGGTATGCGATTAACAGTCTCGGCTAAAGTTTTTTTCTGAAATGGCGAAAGTAAATCTTTTTCTAGCTAAAGTTTTGGCGAAAGTTCATGTACATATGTTTAAATTNCGTTTTTCTCAAAAATCTTGGCCAACATGTACCGCGAAAGAAAAACGTGGAGTTCGCGAAAGTTCGGCGAAAGTAATTTTTTTTTTTGGCGAAGATGGCGTTTTCCAGATGAAAGAATTTAGAACAACCCTCATGTAGTGTCGTCGGTGGCACCTCCTACATGGCCCACAGACAGTTTTTGCAGTGGAGCGATTGATCTCAGAAGAAAATCAGTTGAGCATTTGATTGATGGATGGATTATTTGCTTGTTAGCTTGTCAAGCCATTTGAAACATCAAAAGAGAACATGCGCAACTCGTGCGGGCTCGTGGCTGCAGAAATGTCTGAACGAACAATTCTGATGAAAATGTAATATAGATGACAATTATGACAAGACGCATTGCTTTGATAGCATCATCAATTCAG
The DNA here is from genome assembly GCA_000507305.1 of Breviolum minutum Mf 1.05b.01. NCBI lineage: Eukaryota > Dinophyceae > Suessiales > Symbiodiniaceae > Breviolum > Breviolum minutum. Next base: position 110,753 of record DF239371.1, read on the forward strand.
TTTGCTTATCAGCGCATTGAGGAGTCAAAATAGTATGTATTGTAATACAGGCAATACAGAGGATCGTTCAACGCTGAATACATCTGAATACCATTTCTATCATATCATTTCATTCCTAATTTACGTTCATGTCCATGTCAATTTGCACCATATCTCAACATCATGTGATTGGACTTTATGATGCAATAGGTTTTTTTTGCATTATTTATCATACATCTATGCAAAAACCACATTTGGGGATCCCCACCCTTCAAGGCCTTCCCAAGAAGGAAAACGGAATCATCTACTTTGCAATGCCGCGTGTCCAAGTTCAGCCAATTGCATCAAGTCTCCTGGAAGTGGATGTGCCTGAGAATGGTAACGTGGAAACCTTGAAGCAGGCGCTGTTTGAAACTTGGCCATATTGATTGAACACGGGCTGCTAAGTGAGACAAAGATTCGCCAAAAAATATCATTGTAAGTGTAAGGATGTTGATTTGATGACTGCAATGTCATGACTCAAGGAATATATCATGAGATTCCTAAATGCAAGAGCCTCCCAAGGGCCAGGAAACGAAGATCTTGTCTGGAGTTTGCCTTTGAACCTCCAGTAAGAAAATGAACTGAATAAACTAAACTACTTGTGTTCTTTTGTGTTCATGAATTTCACTCAAGCTTTGGAAACTCCAAATGTTGGGCCCTGTGGGGCCTGTTGCGATTCTTTTTGGGTGTGAAAAAACATTGAGACTATACATGATCAAATACTATTTCCATTCAATTTGGGATGTCGGAGCAAGGTCTCCACAGTTTTAACGTGAAGTTTTCCGTGCTCAAAGGAAAAGACAGAGATCTCCATTTGTGAGCAGCGCCTTGTGGTGCGCGGAAAGCTCTTGGAAGATGCAACGCTGGTGTCCTCCATCGAAGGGCGCATCTTCCTTGCGAGGGCAGCTGGGGCTGAGCAACCTAGCAGTCCGGCGACAAGTACTGAGGAAGTCGAGGAAATTACGTTGGTCATCAAGAAGCTTGGATGTTCATTGGAAACAATATTGACCGTTTCACACTTCTTTGGGGCACAACATGTTTCACACATAAGCGACAGTTCCGCAAAAAAATCCTATGAAAGCACGATACTTTGTTTTATCTTTGTTTTACTTGAGAACAAGATCAGATAACATAATTTTCCATCCCAACCGGGCCAAACCCTGTTTTGTGAATATAGCCAGAACATGAAGATGGTCACCTTGGACATAAGGAAAATCAAATCCTTATTCTCAATCAGGCGCGGTGTACAAGCAAGTCACCTGGCGCCTGTTGGTGTGTCGCCCAGGATGGTGGGCAAGTCATGTGATCTTCGGATCACCACTTCTCTTGATCGGCTGGCAAGAGACCTCAAGCAGGAGGCATGTCAGAAGTTAATGCAACAAATTTGAGCCAAGGAGGTTGATGGTAAAGCGGTCTATGGTATCTATGGTCTCCAGATTCATGGAGATCTACCTTCATACATGTTCATGCATATTCATACAAGTCAATTGCAGTACCGTCACAAAAATTGAATATACAGAATATCATACGGAGTGGAAGGGAATACCACATTTCACATAACTGAACCCATTGATGTTTGATGGTGTTTGTTTTATTTTGCAAATGGTGAAGTTGCAGTCACTAGCAAGTCGGCATGACAAGGTCATTGGCAATTTCAGCCAGATTTCATGGCAGTGAGCTGCATGGATGCTAGTACTATTTGATGCATACAACTGATTTGAAAGAACATTGTGTGCAACCAAACCTGCATAACAGGTTATGGATTTGCTGAGTTTCCCTCCAGATCTGGGCTTGCACCTGAGCATGGTGTTGCTGCAAATATTAGCATAGTAGCACTTCCCGCAGCTATTGAATCCAGCCACAAAGCATGTGCTGTCCACAGTTTGCACTGCGGAAGAAGTGAGTGGGTAGATTGATAAGTCGCCATGCTTCCTTAAGGCTACAAGTTCGTGGCCAAGGGCCGTCTCATTGGCGAGGTCCAGGGTGGCAACTATCAATCAAACTTCAATTGGTTGAAATTGTTGTCAGCGCAGGATGGGATAGCGAACATATCCAGGCTTCATCGAAAAATGTGCACTTCCTTTGTCAGAAGCCATCATTTTGCGACCAGCATTGGCTCAAAGATGCCTATGATGCCACAATAAACAGATAAACATGGGATGAGTTGTGAGTGTTGTCAAGGATTCGGTCTAGTAGTGAGGTGACCTGCAATGTATTGTAGAACGCAGCAGATGAATAGTGGTTACAAGCGACAAGAACTCACCCAGACTACTGCAGCATGTTCATATCAGAAAAGGAACATGGCCAACTTGACAACCAGTGACAAGTACCAATAATTGCACGGGCCATGGTTAAGGTGTGGAATGCCGATTTGGCTCATGCCTGCGAAGTCCGTGTTTGGCATCACATGTCCAAGGGTAGCTCCAAGGAATTTATGTGGCGCAAGGCTCATCAAGCGCAGCTTGGCAAGAACAAGTTCAGTGAAAGAGGAAACGTCCGATCTGCAAGAATAAGCCAACCAGCCAACATCAGCCAACCAACCATCCAGCTAACTAAGCAACTGCCCAGCCAGCCAACCACGGAACCAACCCACTTAGGATCCTCGCAGTGGACAAGGAGATTCGCCAGTTCAGCTCGGGCCGTGTTGTGAATATGCCCAAGATCAAGGAAGTCACAACACTGCATGAACTGGAAGCAATCATCAGAGGCGTCACTTGGATGATGGATCTCATGTACCTTTGTTTTACGGGTTGGAAGTCATGAGATATGCTCATGGAGATGTAGGATTTGTGAAAGTGTTGGAATGGTGCGAAGTTGACCATTAGAAATTTCATTTCATATTTGTTGACTTGTTCCTGTGCACTGTCCAGTGGGGTGTTCCAGAGATTCCTTTTCTAGCCTGAAGTGATCTGAAGTGTACACCTCTTTTCTTTGTGAGGAAAAAGCCATAGTGCCTCCAGAAATGCAGCAAGCGGCAGAACCTCCAGAGCGAGACTATGCCCAACATCCATATTTGAAACGGATGCAGTTTCGAGGTGGCGGCTACGCAATCCTCATGGCATTGCATTTGAGATCAAACCAAACAGGCCATCGACAGTTCATGTACAAGTCGCGAGACCAACTTTGAACAAACCTTTTACTCGTACGTTTGGGAATTTTTAAGTCCAACCCTACAAGAGACCATGCTTTTGCTGCTTGCATTAAAGGGGGAAGCCTTCTGAGTAGTTCCACTGTACTTGCGATCAATTCATAGCGGGAAAGAAAGCTCTGTGCACAGTGAGTCCCTGTCTTGAGGTCAGAAATTCTGCATGACGCGCAACCCTTCTGTGACGGGATCATGGAGGGTACCTGGGGTTCAGCAAACGGTTGGACCTCTATTCGCTCGTTGCTCTCGCATCGTTTGGTACTGGCTTGTCGAGGTCCCTTTGGTGGACGGGAAGAATATCGTTTGACCCAGGAGGGTATCAGCTTTATTGAAGCGATGCTGGAGCTATGGCCTGAGCAGAGAAATGCAAGTGTGGACCATGCAGTTGGCCAAGAGGACTGGATGAAACATGATGTAATGTTGTTAACAACAATCTAGAAATATATAAACATGTCGTTTAATTTAATTTTGGTTGGGTTGTTTGTGAGTCAATCAAAAACAATAAACTTGCAATCAGCTTATCATAGCTTGTTGAAAGATCTCCCGCTGTCAGGAGTTTACACAAGGGTCACAAGCCATTGAGATGACTCCAGCTGTGGAAACAACGCAAGTAGCGCCCGGACACCGTCGGCCGCGATGGGCGGCGCAGACATTTCGGGTTTGTACAGCTCCAACACCGTTGTCGAAGCGCCGCCGGAGTGAAGGATATGTCAATGTGGAGAGCATCGATATTTCCAGTGAGAGTCACTTTGTCGCTGTCGTTTTCTGTCTTCCAAGTAGGGTCACTTTCAAAAAGGGCAAAACATTGGTGGAAGAATGCCAAGGGATCACTTTGATCAAATTGGAAGGGGTGGTTAATTTGCCATTAGTGATTCCTTCAATCTGTTCATGCAAAGCCAATGCACAGGTGAGTTTGAGAGGCCCTCCTGCTGTGAAGCTTCCGATGGAAACGCAGGGCAGCAAGAGTCTCAAGTGGTTTTGTTGGTGGATGACCGAGAGCCTTCGGTTGGAATTGGGTTGGCCTCCCCTGACCTGCACTTCTGAGTAGACTGGGCGCACAGCAAATCAATGCAAATCAATTGTATTCTGACAACAGTTTTGCTTAATGTTGAAGTCTTCGTGTCTCAACTTTTTCTAGTCAGGTCCAGGACTGACAAGGCACAAGGTGCTGTTGCCCTTTTTTTGATGGATGGGACACTGTGGGACTATGGTGTTTCAGTGTTTGAGGCTTACCAAATCTAAGCCCATCCAACTCTGCTGTCCAAATTAGATTCAAGCCTCATCCAACATCGGAAGGACCTTGAGAAGCTTTCGGGAGACAAGTATCAGTAAATAGATTGTGAATAGTATTAAATAGTGAGTTATCCTCAAACTGTTGACGATTGTTTGATATTGTGTGATATTCTCTGAGAAGAATGACAATGTGGTTGTGTGTTGACCAGCTGTTTCGTTTACTTCAATGGTTCAATTCACCAAGAAGTGTTCCTAATTGTTGAGACCTTTCCAGCTAGAACCAAGGAACGCTTGAGAAACCTGGAGCCACGGCGCTTTTTCGAAAGCATTGCTGCTGAAGCTATGGCCTGCCGTCATCACTTGAAGCTGGGTGATTTTGCTTGGGTGCTTCAGCCAGCCAGCCCAGCGACACCTGCACATTGCTTGGAGTCAGCGTCCATGTCTTTAAACCACTGCCCTTTGGTGAACTTGGTGGTGGAACGGAAGCGCATCGCTGATTTGGTCGGTCGTTCAGCAGTTGGGGATCATTTGAAGCAACTACGAAGAATGGAAGACTCTGCTTTGCAGCATCTCTTTTTTTTGATTGAAGGCAACCTGAAGCACGCTAGTAACTGCACAGTTTATGATACAGAGATGGCGGAGATGGAATCGATCTGTCTCGGATCAAAGGAGGACATCGATGCTTTCTGTGCCAAACTCATCGTTCTTGGCTCCAAGGCGAGACAACCGAACTCACAGATGTCAGATGAAGGTGGTAGGGTTGTGATTTGCAGAGCAAATCCCTTGGATTGGGAATGCTGTGTTGGTGCTAGACTCATAGGCATCCCAACCATGCAATCTAGCTTCACCCTAGCCTGGGCAGATGTTTCTCTCGCCTTTGCCAGACAGGTTGGGGTTTTGCAGACCAAAGATTCTGCTGGAACCGTTCGTTTGTTGAAGAACATTTCTGCTTGGCTGGCTTGGACTTTGCTCCTTGTCTGTGCCATTTTTTTGTGGCTGGGGCAGTGGGATGTTTTGAGGACTTGAAAGCAACTTTACTTTTTGAATTGAGACGTGCTTATACAATCTACAGAACTTGGGGTGCATTGATTGTAAATTGACAATATAGTAATTGATTGTAACTGAATCATATAGTTTACTGGATCTTTGCTTCTCCTGAATGCGATGTATAATATATTATTGTATATGCAATGTGCATATTGTAAGAAGAAACATCATAGTTTCATAATTAGAATAAGACTAAGATAGAATAAGGGTGAATGAGGTATAAATAGATACACGTAGATATAATTATATAGTAGATTCAATAGATACTGTATTCATTTTTTCCAATGATTGTAAGCATGACATGTGTGCATTGATGTGATAAAGTGGTCAACTCGTTACCAAGTCTTGTCGAGGTGATAGTTATCGGACTGGACTATGTTGCACAAATCGAATTAATGCATCGGGATATGTCAATGATGCGAGATTTATTGTAATATTTGGATTTGTCTTCCGATTTCTTAAAGCGCTTAAAGTCCGCAATGGATTGCTGGAAAGAGTGATTTGACACCTCTAGGAACTTGACATCAATAGCAAGAGGCCTTGTGATCACAGTCCAACTCCAGGCAAGACTTTGTTTTCAGTGCGTGTGAATCTCACATTGGTGTGTTTGACTCGTTGCTATGGTCATTTGGATGATGAAATTTGTCCACCGCCAATGATTGATAATGCACACACGCAGCACACTCTAAAACGTCAAACTGTCAGTCTTCCCAAATGCCTTGGTCTCAGGTAATATAGTACAAACTACAGTTGAGTTCACCAAAGTTCAAGCAGAATCACTATTAATGTCAGAGGAGGATTAATAACCCTCGTGCAAATTTCTCCCTGACTTAATAAAGATATGCAACAAATCCCTTCCAATTAGAGCCCACCATTTCGAAACTGGCCAGTCATAGTGACCCCCCCACCAATTGAGTAGTATGGATTTGCTTTCAGGATCCAGGATCTCTTCATATTAACTAATCATTTCATATCTATTCAAGACTTTCTGGAACCTTTTGGACCTTTTGAGGCTGGGGAGGTGGGAGGGTTGACATTGTGCCTTTGAGGTGCTCAGACAAGCAGTCAGAGAAGCATGGGGCATTGTTGACAAGCTGCACCCTCCAGAACCTCCAAACAGTTCCTGCTGGACCGCAGGCGCTGCTGGCACACCATTGACGTTGAAATTGACTCGACTTGCGAATCAAAGAAGCGCATACTAATGTTGTAGATGATTAAAGATTAAAGAGTGCCTGTTTGTTTGCAATTTTACAGCTTGCAACTTTTGAAGTATGTAGTATAGTATGATATAGTATGCATGATGTAACATTGCTTTCCTGTTTGTATTCAAAAATCTTTTTCGGGTTTTCCATACAGTTTGCTGCTGCTGGATTGCATTGTTGCAAAAAGCTATGTTTACTGCATGTTAGTGCATGAATCGTGGGGAGGGACAAGCAAGCCAACGACCATCACTACAGCCACAGAAGCCCAAAGTTTGTTCCGCGTCTATGCACTATGCACCAAATCAATGTGTCAGTTTTGATACGAATCCCTAGTATTCCCTACTAGTAATACAAACACGATGTCTATCGATTTCTTGTGTCTACGTTCCACCGCAGGACCTCGCCAGACCAGCTTGGAAGAACGCTGAAGGCGTACAGACTTCATCATCATCCTTGAATCGAAGCGCTGAAATGGTGGTCAGCCAACGGCTCTTTGTCCGAATGAATCAGCCTGCAAATACTGCAGGGGTTGTTTGGCACCAAAACGATGAGTTGCACTTGTGCGGTGAATTGATGATTGTTGAGAATGAGCAGAGATCGGAATCCATTTCCTTTGTCATCTTGGAAGCAGGCCAGATTGCAGGGAACGGTTTCATGTTGAAGAGGCTGGGGTAACGGTACATGTAAAGAATGTCACATAATGCCGTATCTGGATAGATGGGCCATTTGGATCATTTAGCCAGTTGGACAAACTCTGCATGAAACTCATTACTCACATACAAAGCAGAAGTCGGAACTCCGGCTTCATGGCCTGTAACTGTAACTGATGCATGTCATCATAAGCCCCATGAAAAGCCCGCTGAAAAACAGGACTTTTAGTGGAGGAAATCATCAAAGCAGAGAAGTTGGTGGCGGCCAAATCTACGCCTGCAGTTGCTGAAGCAGCTGCAATGGCATTGGTGGCGCAACTGCCCTATCAGAACTCAAACATCAGGCGTGTTGCCTTTGAGAAGGGATTGGGACTGTGAGAAGCGTGGCTTGATTGGTCACGGTCAGGCTGCAAAAAGAGGGATACAGCACTGATAGTTTCCAGCTCAGCTTCACTCCACGTTAAGCATTGGCATGTCACACTCCTGTTTATTAAATGTTCCGGATATTCTTGTGCCGGCAAAGCAATGCAAAGACATTGAGTTTCCCATCTAGAGGGAACTTTCATGCCGGTGCGATTTATAATTCGTATTATTTTGTTCACTTTTCATCCATCAACGATTACGGCACTCGAGTCAATGTGATTCAGACTGTTCAGAATGATCGACATAGAATTAGCTTCCGACTTCGGTTTGTAAATATCCTTGAATTTGAAATCCTGAAATTTCTTAAATACTCAATGAATTCTAAGCTTTGGCATTTCAGCTGGTAGATGGAGTGGTATCCCTTGAGGAAAATGCTTTTGAAAATCACCGACAATTTGTGTATGCATCGTACCTTCTTTGCGCAGGAGGCGACGTTTGCTGATAGTGGAAGGTTTGTCCAAGGCAGTGCAGGCTGGACACCTTGCTGAACTGAATGTGAGAAAAGTATTGAGAAAACATCAATGAATTTATCAATGATTTTGATTTTAATATATTTTAATGTTTTTGGAGCCATGTATTCCCTACGTGGGGAAGTTTAGGGAATCTTCGGCAGTCTATTATTACAATTTGCTGAGCATCCGTCCCGGCCCAGGCCTGCACGCGCAGCGGCAACTCAACTCTAGCACCGGACCAGAGCCTTGGATTTTTCATGGATTTTCTGAAGGAATTTGAATGTCAATTGAACAGAGACCCACAATAACAAATAAGCAGGACATCAAACAACGACGACACTTATGTTTGGATAGATTGGCCTATATATAATATATAGGAAACTATGACTATAACTGTATTGTCAACATCATACATCGAATGATTCAAAGGACCATTAAACTGTCCTTTGCAAAAACATGCAAAAACGATATCCGATAGACGAAGAGAAATCATAAGCGCCAAGATAATATCCACGGGAAGATTTGGAGAACATGACTCAGGTCAGGGTATACACAAGAAGGAAGCAATGTTTCAAGCCACAACTTATTTGATGAAATTCACGTGTTGCACTTGTTGCTGCTTCTAGGATTCTACCCTGTGCAGAACTTGCCACAGTTCTAGTGGATGTGAGATGCTCCTGGCGTCCCTCAGCCAAATTGGATGAGGGGACAAAGAAAGCTTTGCTCGTCACCACCCAAATGCTAGGTTGGCTTCAGGTCCATGATACAAGTACCTTGTAACAAAGCAACCAACACTTGCCTGTATGCGTCGGATATTGAGAAGATTCTAGTGGGCATTCCTGAAACTGGGTTTACTATACATGATCAGGAACTTTTGAACTGAAACGATGCGGATGTGATATTTTGGGAAATATCCTTCCTGATGTGTCCCAGAATCAGGCCTTCAACTTCCTTTGTTGAATGGTTCCTATCATACATAGATTTCGATCCTTACTATGTATGAGAGGAATGAAACGTGGTCAGTTCTCAGGGTCAGAACTAAGACACAAAACCATGGCAAAGGCGCCAGCGACAACACCACAGTCGCTTTCCAGCAGTTGCTGGCCAGTCCAGGTTGTCGAGTGCACAATAGCGAGCCGGCCGAGACCACCAAGAGCTTCTTGCAGGTTGGGAAGTATCTCCGAAAATGGGAGATGTGAGCAGTGAACTCAACGAACATATGCACCCGCCTCTCTCGCTTTTCTTTTTGATTCTTTTTGTATACACCGTACAGGTTGTCAAAAGTAGTGATTCGCTCTACTTTCGTAGAACAGACTGTTGTTGCTTGAATGCATGGCAAGAAATGCCCTTTTGGGCCCGTTCGTGGACCTTCTAAAGAGAATCAGGAATTCCGAGATGAACTTGCAAAAAAAGGACCCGAAAACTTCAGTCGCTAGCTGATTCTGCGGCAATTCCCTGCAGGGCATTTTCAAACGGTATATAGAAGTCTTGAATTTCTCCTTGTGTTGTAAAGATGAGCTTCATTCCCCCACGGAATTCCGATTCCGCAAACAATTAGGAGCGAGACTTTCGACAGATTGTCACGTTTACTGAAGTTTACTGTATAATATATAGACAGAATATGTGCATACTGCATACTATGGTAGTAATACACTTAAGTGCAAAATTATGAACAAGTTCTTAAAGTCGTAGTTCTCTGTGATCACTTCGGATTTCCGAATCTGCCCATCTCGGACAGTCATATATTGAAGACAAGCAGACAAGTCTCCGAGTATCTCTGAGTATGTATGTATGGTGTTTGCGTGTTTTTGATGCAGCACCCTTTACATCTGAGACCATGACGCCGAGATCAGCATGCTTCACAGGTTTTGCTTCGAGTTGCCTTGTCAACAGATTCGCCTGAATGGCCGGAGTTTTGCACCTAAATCAGAGCTGGTGCTCGATGCTGACAGCTGAAACACTTTTCAATCAGCTATTAAGCGTTGCCCTGAGAAACTATTTGCTTGAATGAAATGTGGATTAGGATGATTTGGAAATCCTGGTCTCTAATCATGTTGGTTGTTTGGAAATGCCCAGTGCACCATATTGCACCTGTTGTTTTGCTTTATTCTCGGGCATTGCAACCTGCCAATGTTCCTTTCCCTGCAGCTCAAGAATCAAAGAATTCTTCAAAGACTTGGCTGCAAAGGTCAATGTACATAGGTTGCAGCACTGATTTTGTGCTGATCATGATAAGGAAATGCTCTACTTGTAGCCTAGATTGAGTCTTTTGGCAAGTTGAGAACATATATTAATTGCATTGGCATACACTGTCCACTATGTACATTTACAAATAAGTAGTATACGATGTTTTGTATGCAGTGGACTGACAGACAATGCATATCTATGCTAGATAGGGTGTGTGTGTGTCCTTCAGATGGGCAGTTTGTTTTCACCATGTATAACATAACCTCATATCATATACAGTAACTTCTTTTTGAGAAGCTTTTGTTTGTTTTACTCCATTCTCAGCTTCTGGGCTACCTCGTTTCTGAAATGTGTTTGGTTCTTGCTAGTTTTTTGGATGAGTCCTTGGTCACGGCATGGACAGACTAAAGGGAAGTAGCCGTAGCTGTTGCCAATGTTTGGAGAAAAGAAAAGCTTCCGCAAACCAAGTGTCTTTGTTGGAGCGGATGATGCTTTGCATTTGTGTTTTTCCATGTATATATGAATTGTATAAGATGGGAAAAGGAACATTCCATTGGCCCTGTGGCCCTGTGGTTCCCAAAAGTTCGACGTGGCAGACGCCAAGATCACATGGTTGACATCCCACATTCATCCCACATTTTCGCGACCATCATTTTGGAGGGCCCGGAATAGCCCCAGAGACATTCCAGCACCGATGGCTTAAGCCAAGTCACATAATTTCAGCCGTTCTGACCCAATGCATTGCCCAAAGCAAGCTAGAAAAGATGAAAAAAAGTGCAGACATTTCGGAAAGTACCTGTTGACCTGCGTTGACCGGACTCTTGGTCCAGGCAGACACTCTTCGGGACCTGGAGCTTGAAGACGGAGACACTGTCGTAGTAGTGCCTCCAAAAGCCCCTTGGACTGATATGGAGTGTTGATGAGTGGTGGCTCTAGACCAAACAATACAGTACTAGCATATTGACCAGGGAAATGTTTGTGACTATCCTTTCATTTTTTGACTACTGGCAGGCAGTCTTGTTAATTTCGCATTTCGCCCCAGTATATTTTGGCATTTTCTACAATCATTTCAATATATTTCTATGGCCCTGAAACAACTTGAGGTTTTCATTTGCATCATGGCATCTGACATTGACTTCCAAATAGACTTTAAGTCTTCGAGTCAAGGTTATCGGAGACATGGCAATCATGCCCTTCCCCAATTCAATCATCACATAGGCATCGGCGGCAGAAGTATGTTTTTTTTTGACTATCTCCTCACTCCCTGCAGAAATCAGCTCCACAATCGGCAATATGTCTGTGAATATGCATATAATCATCTATACCGATGATATATATGCGTAGTATACATATAGTCTTTTGGATTCCAATCCAACTGCAGCTTGTGTATGCTGCATGTTTTTTCTTATATGTTTGAGGTCTCCATTCCAGCGCGGAGAGCGACCGCTGCCTATGGCTGGATTGCTTGGGCGTTGAAAGGTCCGTGTTCCTGGTGGGCTAGATGAGGTGGCGTTGCAACAGGAATCTTACAAGAAGGCTGACCATGCCACATGAAGTAAAGAAAGCATTCAGATACATTGCATGGTTCGCGAGCGTCAGGGAGAGCTGATTTCCGTGGTGTGAGAGGGAAGTCCGAATTCAATTTATGCCAAGCCATCAGCAGCAGGTTCGTCGAGGTGCTTGCGGTAAATGCACTTTAACTTTCAGCTACTTCCGATGGGCCAGAACTGCCCAGGGATTTCTTGCTTGCTCCATGCTGAGGTGTTTGCCACTGCTTCCTCCTCCTACTTCGCTTCATTTGGGTACTACCACGTGCAATCCTCACTTGCTTGTTGGATGCATGGTACCCTGGCAAGAAGTTGAGAGACTTGGGAGCTTTAGAAGGTCACAAGAAGGCATCCCTGAGTGATTTTGCTTGGGGCAGTACTGCATTGCAGTTTGAAATGACTCTTGATTGAAACAGCGCTTCTTCAGGTAGCCTGCACGTGGCTGCAGAGCAAAAATAGCCAGCGCAATTGAAAGACAGCGTGTGAAACTTTTTAAGAAACCTTTTCAAACAAATGCTTACATGAACTTTGCATTTTGAAAGTGACAATGGCAATGCCAAATGCAGCCCATGCGTGAAACAGTCCGTGCAATTTGCCTACAAGGGAAGTTCAGTCCCACATTTCTTTTGAAGACTCCAAAGTGTTGTATGTTGTTGTAGATGCTGATGCTATGCAAGGATTAAAGTACTATATACACAGGATAGCTCAAGTGGTTGGTTGGGTGTTGGCATCAAATTGGGTTTGGAGTTAGCTTCTCTCCCACCTATATACATCCAAATATGATCCTCAAACAGACCCTCAACATTGAGAGGACGTGACAGAATTTTTTCAGGCCTTATGATTTTGCATGATCACATTTCATTTCAGGAACATCATTGGATGCCACAAAATAACCATGATCATACATACACGATGTAAACACAACAATACGCCGTGCACACAGACTTTAGAGCGAACAATCATAATGAGTTGATTCATACACATGACATGTGTTTTTTGATGTCACAATCCTCAATCACTTAGACAACCATACATTTCAATGTCATTAGATCCAATTCCCACAGGCCTTGCTGGACAATAGCAAAGGGACCCAGCTGCGTCATGCTGCAACATAAGGTATGACCCTTGGAGCCTGGTGAGGCCAGCCAGTAGCGAGGCAGGGATTCCTTGAGCCCAATACCACGACCAAAACTAGCCTTTTAAGAACCCACAAAATGGAACATAAGGAAAGTCACCACCGCAGCGATGTGGTAGGTGCATACTTATTTTTCTCAGTGCCCAAAAATGGAAGCCTGGAAGATTCATAAATTCATGGTTTGCAAAGTAATAGTAATAGGACAACATGATCCGGATTGGTTGCGATGCTGCGATTTGTGTGCAGCTGTTTGTTGATTTGCAAACACGGCCAAACAGAGTACCAAATATATCCAACTATTGGTTTTACCGACTGGTCTTTGAGTCAGTGCCGCACATGGTGTCTACACACATGCATGGCTGTTGCACTGTGTCTACACTAAACTTGAGGGATAGGAAAGGTGAGATGAGGCGCACTGTAATTATTTGCTTTGTATGTCCCTATGTCCCACTCATTGGGTTGGGTTTGATGATGTTTGAGCGAATTTGCTTGTGAAGGAACTCCAGTAGTCACCTCTTCTTTGCCTGTTTGGATACTGTTCATTGCCAGGACCATTTTGTTTTCCTTCTTCATGTGTAATGCATTGCCTGAAAAAAACAATGCTTCATTCCAAGGCTGTAACTGTACGAAAGTTCCCCTTTGAATGCTGTCCTTCTTGGTCGAAGCACGATTTGTCCCTGGTGTTGCACAAGAATGGATCAGGTTCCTGGGCGGCGCATTCGGACTTTAGGCTTTACGCCGCAGATGGTGCGCTATGCTCCTGGGCAAAACCCACGTGGTGAGGACACCGGGGCAACAAGTAATGACCACGGCATGGAAAATGCATACGAAGCAACAGCAATTCACAAAGTGCTTTTGAACATCCTGATGTTGAGAATTGTTTGTCTAGTCTGTACATAGATATGGATAGTAATGGTCTTTGAGCGTATTTGCTTGACGTTGAATTGTGATCATGGAGAGTGAACTATCATTCAAGTTGTTGTCCTATCACGCCATTCTTTAACATCTTGAAAGTGAATCCATGTTATAACAATCATCCAAACCAATTGGTAGATTAGTAACAGGATGATCACCAGCATGCTAAATCAACATAAATCAACGCGAAAACAATCTGGAATGCTAATCTGAAATGTGTAGAACTGGTATGTATGTACACAAGGTGGTGGGGTATGGTGTGGTACAGCAGTGATACATGGAAATCATACACCGGTTTCAGACCCCTGTTGTTGCTGGCATGGTCTCTTTGTCCTAATGCACCTTGGTGTGGCACCAGCAGGATTTGACAGTCTTACTCTCGCAGGGCTTGCTCGGCATGCCAGGGCCTTTCGATTGGGGAGCGCTGGGAATTTCTGGATTTGGCAAGTTCATGCGAGTTCTAGACAGATTCTAAATATAGATTGATGCTTTTACAGCAGTCCATGATGTTTTGGTTTGTTGGAACATGTTGGAACAAGCCCCGAGACAGGACCATGAATGATCTCAAAGCATGTTCACAAATGACCTCAGGTAGCGCTCCATGGCACCAGCAATTGTGGCGAAGAAAAGGGATGCCATGGCACCATGTTCAAAGAGCTTCAAATAATTACATTTGTTGTAAGCCTGAAGGATGAAGTGTTTGATATTGTTTGATGTTGAATTGGATGTTGACCAAGCTTTTATTTCGAACTAATCGCCAATCACAAACATGCAATTTAGGTCATCGCAATCTTAGCGTTACTTCGAGTGATAGTGTTAGTTCATATCAGTTGATTGCACATGATTCAGGTACAGATGGTACAGGATTATCGTAGAGGACTTTTTTCCGCCTTTGGATGATGCATCTTTGCTCTTCAGCTGAACGGCTTCAGGATGCCGTAGTAGATAGGGCCACTAGAATCAGCTCGGTGGTCGGGTGGCCTTGGTTGAGGCTCGTGTGGTTCCTGGGACGATCATGTTTATAAGAAGCACGCCTCATGCTTACAAGAAATACTCCTCTAACTGCTAACCGTACTATGCTGCTTCATTTGCTTTACTAACATGTCTTCAGTGCTGACATGTCCGACAGATTCAGGGCGCAGGGCCCCCTTTCTGCTCGTTGCAGTGGTAGTACTTTCTTTAGGCTCTTTTCCAAATACAGTATGCTTTGGTTCCTGGAAGATACTGGAACTGACAATCTTTCAGACTTGCGAATGGCTAGTTGAGCTCCAAAACTTCAATGCAGTGGCCGTTAAACCATGTTAAACCAGGCTATGCCTCGAGCAGCTAGGGATGGCTTTGACTTCAGCTACATGAGCAACAAAGATGATAGTCGGACTCCCAGGATTTCTGTCAGTGAATGCATTTCGCATCGATTCCCATCTCGCTGCGGAGGTGCTGAGCACTTATTTCCCGCAGTGATTACTGCATGGGTTCAAAGATAGTGAAGGATCATCAATCTGTCAGAAACATGGTGCTTTGCAATGCTCACAAACCGGCGCCGCCCCACCCATACACACACAGAGACTGCCACTTTCCGAATGACTCCATGTGTAGTAGACTCAAGTTGAAGTGCGGAGATGAGATACTGCGGTTCAAAGGTCTTTATCTTCCAGCAGCAAAATCATTTGCAGCAAAACTGCACCGATTTTACTGATTTTATTCCTCGATTTCAATCAAATAGAAATGGTTTTGCAACACAACTCAATCCCATCACCAAGGATAACCATAGATAACCAACAATACCAACAATGGCTTCCCACGCTGTCAGGTCTAGGTTTCATTGCTGAAGAGGAGCCACCAAGTGGGCCAGGTGACCAGAAATAAATCAGTAAGGCTGCGGTCAGGTTGTCACAGACTGAAGAGAAAGCGGAGAAAGAACATTGGATAAAAGTAAGGATCATGCTTGAAGTGATTTGTTTCTTTTAATCCTGGCGGATATCTTTTCACATTGTTCTAGCATTGTCTTTTTGGATGCTTGCAGGGGGAGTGAAAATGCTGAAGAATAGTCCAAAGTTGTGCATAGTCGTTGCCGGCGGATGCTAAGGGTGTGTGAAATGTCTTGTATTTGATGCCTCTGGGCACAGTGTCAAAATATCTAAGTTCGAAGTCCTCCAATGTTTCCCACGCCCAGCTGCCCTGACTGCACTTGGATAACTCTGTGCGAAGGATCGAGTAAACTGCCCATTCTACCTGAAAATCGGCGCTTGCAGAAACGGTGAAAGATGCAATCGAGTTCAAACCTCAGGGATCAGGAAGCACCAAGGAATGCACTGCCAAAATGTCCGGATATGCTGCATGCAGTCGCAGAGGTATGGCCAAGATATGAACCTTTTAAGTGTGTGTGAATGAGATTATAGTCCTTGCTCAAGCAGATTATGAGGCATGATTGCCGCTTTTCATAAAATGTTCCTGTTTCTCTGCAATCATACCTGGATTGGTTGGCTTCAACTGGATGGCTGGTCAAACTCGCTGACACAGCATGCGATGTCAAAACTGCTGGCACTTTGACATGTGAGGAAACGCCCTGTTGATGAAAGGAATCCTACCAGTATGATTGCATAATAAGCAGTAGGATGATGATTGATTGTGAAGCATTGGAAAGATCGACTTCCGCTGCCGCTGCTTATATTTTTTTTCGTGGATGTGTGCAATGCTTAGGCCCATATAAAGCCAACCAGTGGTCACACCATCCTCATCCCGCACATGTCCCGCGTCTCAAAGCGGAGGGCATGCGGCAACAAACCAGATTGCAGAGCTGCAAGGGATTGGGCTCAAGGTTTTGAATGGTGAAGAAGAAAATTGCCAATGCTGGGAAGGCTGCACCCCTGAAGGCTTGCCTACTGTTTTACTGTTTTGATTGCATATGATAGCACGGGAAGGCAGGCAGCACAAAACGGTGGCCAGGAAAAGGAAGAGTATGTTTAGCTTTAGGGAAGATATACTGTAGGATACTGTGGGTATTTGTAGCCGCGTATATATTTTATATACCCTTATCCCTTGTTGTAATTACATTGTTTTACTGCATAAGATAGACCGTATACAGTCTAGTTTATGTGCCCTCCTTTGCAGCTGTTAAAACCATCTTGCAAAATGATCACAAGACTTCACTACCCTAAAGCCACCCTAAAAATCGTGTCAATGTGACTTTTGAAAGCGTTTGATAGTGGCAACCCAGTTCATGCTTGCCAGCAAGCATGTTCGATTTTGGTGCCAATATCAAACCCGGACATTGGTGCTGAGGTATCCTTGCATCCCAGAAGCCATGGCTGTAGCCAATGATGACGAATGGGACGATGAAACCTATGCTCGTCAGCAGGAGGGGAATGGAAGTGGAAAGAGTCGTAGAACTAAGGGAGACAGAAAGGTTTGTTGCACAGGATCGCAAGGCCTTTCAAAGAATATACATGAATATACCGCCATCTTTGGGGAAAAGTTGAAGCAGATGTTTGTGCTTAAAGCTCTTCAGCTTTGCAAAACGGATTCAATGAAGCACATGGGCCAAACCAATACAGCATGAACACCACACAGCCTTTTCACATTGCCTGGATCAAGTATGATCTCAGCAGTGTCAAATCCAAGTCCCACTCATCTCTTTATCATGACGACTTTATTTGCAACCAGGAGCATTTGGAGAACTTCTATGAAGAAGTGTTTCTGGAACTGGCAAAGTTTGGTGAGGCAAAGGGACAGGGCGTTAAGCAGTGTGGCATTTTGTCGTTCATCCGGGACAAGGTTCCAAAATCAGAAATCTCACGCCTGATTTGAAGAAGTCCGGAAGGCTTCAGATCTAATATATCGTTGGTTCGGGGGGGAGAGCAAAAATACTATCGTGAGTAGCCCGTAGCCGTCAATGATAGAAGTCTAGAATAATATTTCCTGAATGGAAACTCTTTCCGGTGGTGTTTGATATGATTTGATATGCTTGTCTTGGAAACATGTGGGGAGACCATAGCAATTGCATCCAATTGCTGTCCCTGTTCGGCTCCAGCTCGTCGAGCTTGTCAGTTCTTGCTTTTACAAAGGACATGGCAGCAATGGTGACAGGCAATTGATTGCCGTCCAGCTTGGGCATGGTTTTGCAGCCATGAAGTTACTAAGAGCCACACATTCTGCGACCAAAGCCTGTTGGAAACACCACGCGCCAACGCAGAATGATATTTGCAGAGTGTCCAGAAAACAGCTAGGGTAAAGAACATGTGATCTCTATGCAATTGCTGCTGGCTGCCAATCTTATGAAAAGTACTAACATGTCATACAGGATTGGAGGACAATCATAAAGCGATTTTCCAGCGAAAAAGACTTCATGAAGGCTTTCTCACTGTGCTGAGATACCAAATCGCCGCTAAAAATGGGTGCTGATGTGACTCACCGGGGTCAGCTTAACGCATGGTCCGGACGTCTCAGGGACTGGACTTTGCTTTATCGCACATCATTCTGTGTACAGTTACCGATCAAGTATTGAAGTGGTGGTCATAAATCTCCATGAATCAATGTACATGACAATAGGTGAAGGTATAGCGTGATAGTCCTGAGCAGTGGACTTTAGTGGACACAGTCAGATAGAAGGTGTGGACAACATGTTCCATACATTTGTGGATTGTAGACAGTAGACCAGAACTCTTGGGATATTTGACGGAGCAGCAATGAGGATGCTATCAAGAAATACTCAGTCGGACGTTGGACGTGTCTTGCGTCAAACATTTTAGCATCACACATTGCAAACCCAGGCAGTCAAAGCAAACAACCAGCTGTAGACATGATACATACAGCATACTGGTACGTATCATATGTTTTTCGAGAACTTTGTGAGCGGTGTTCAAGCCCCACCGAGGCTCCGGAAGAAAAAAAGTGGCGCCTCTGCTTTTCGGATGAGGGAGTGAGCACGCCCAGGATTGTGAGGTTCAAAGTGCGGCACTGTGTGTTGAAATAGTGATTCAACGTGATTCAACTTATTGCACAATGAACTTTTTTTTTTTCAATGAACCTGTGGTTTGGAACTTGTGTGCATCACTTCGGATCCATCAGTGTTGCGGACTTGCCGCAGAAAGTGGGCCTTGAATCCTGTGATCGTTGGAGATACATGGAGATATT
Source organism: Breviolum minutum Mf 1.05b.01 (assembly GCA_000507305.1). Taxonomy (NCBI): domain Eukaryota; class Dinophyceae; order Suessiales; family Symbiodiniaceae; genus Breviolum; species Breviolum minutum. Next base: position 129,843 of record DF239371.1, read on the forward strand.
TTGTTCAGCGAACCGACCTTCATTGAGATGCTTGAGATACCGAGGTACAATAAAAGGTACTTCACCTTGGATTTTGACACTCACACCTTCTTCTACGCTCACTCAGAAGGAAGCAAGAAGGTATGGCTCCCGGACTTTCAGAAAAGGTACCACACCACAGCACCTGGCTGTCATTGGCTTATTATCATTTTGGCTTATGTTGTCCAGCTTTTGTGAGTACCTTTGCAAATCCATTCCCGGTATTCCGTGATCCATGTTTCTACTTCATGAGAGCTTCAGACATTAAGCATGGTTAAGTCAATTGCCATGGCACAGTTCTGTGATTCTCAACCTGGAGATTCAGAAAAAGTCGCGGATGATTTATGTTGATAGGCTTCTAGGTGTCATGACTGCAGAGTATATTGCTGCATGTATGCTTCAGCCCGTTTCTTCTTTTAAGGTCTTGATTTTCGTATGTCAAATGGCAAACGTTTTGATGCTTTGCAATGGTTGATAGAGACCCCAGTGGCATGCCCAGTACTGGCACACAATCTCAGGTTTCCGCGGTAACTCCCTTTGCCGACATCGTGGACGTTCGCTTGCCGGAGGCGCTGCCCAAGTGTTTGATGTTGGTTGGAAATTGCTTGTTGAGGCTCAGGCCGAAAGGTCTCGGTACCTTCAAACATGTTCGAAAACACATCCAAGGGAACAAGATTTTAAGGACAAACATTTCAAAGATTATTATTCAGTATCATGAAATATCATACAACATCATAAGATATCATGATCGAATCAACAACATGTTTATATTCCACAAGGCTATTGAATGCGCCATCGATTGTCCTCCTTGAAGACTGGTTTCTTGAAGTTTGTTCCAGAGTCATGGGATATGCCATGTTGGATACGTGCATGCATGTCGAGCTTCATCTTCGGGGTTGCTTGGGTGCCATGCAGATCTAGACTCAGACGAGCTTGATGTGTTCTTTCGAACCAACTGAAAGTCTTTGTGCGGAGCTGGGTGCAGGCTGATAAAGTCATGGACAAAGGAGACAACATCTCCGAGGTCAGCAAAACCAGCAAGCGTTTGGGCCTCAGGAGACATTTGACAAATGTTTAGCATCGGCAGAGCACTTTTGTAAGTGCGCAAGCTGGCAGTTTCCTTGATGCGTCAATAGTTCAGTTTGATTTTTCTATGTTCAAAACATAGCATCCTATGTCCAAAAGTCATGGAAACCGTCGGAGTCCCTTTGTCACCATGAATCAGGTTCGTTCTTGCGGCGAACAAGCAGCTTTTTGACTGCTTCCAAAGATGCAGAGGAGACTTTCCACAAATTGAAAGTTTTCAACCAACTTGCAGGGACTGGCAATGGCATGGTCAATGCAAAGAGGTCCAAATTGTCGTGGCAACTTTGCTTAACTTTGCCTCTTTTAGTCTATGAGACTCCACGGTACAAGGAGCAACACTTGCTTATGGTGATGACCCGCCCTGCAAAGACCTTCGAGCTTTTGCACGAATCTCATGTGAAAAAAAATTGATGATTTGGGCGATGATGTTTCCGTTCGAATTTGACGGTTATTCAGTTTTTGACTGTACGTCTTGGATGGGTTTGCAGGAGAAACTACAGATTCATGCAGAAATTACAGATTCATTGCGCAAGAGTTTCCTCAGTGGACAATCAGTACAGCATTTGAATGCCACCAGCTTGGAGCTACCCTGTTTCATGCTGGAATATGTCACATGATTTTCGTTTTTTTCAGTTGGCATTTTCGCTATACAGGATTTGTATGGATTTGGACATATCAATGAAAAACTTGCACCGGACTGCAGTCGCGGAAGCTCGCGGAAGTAATTTTCACGTTGTTTCATTTGGAAGGTCGTGGAAGCTTCGCGGAAGGTTTGCCATAGGTCCAAGAAAACAAAGCCCGCATGTAATTAATGTGTAGCGGTTCAACCCTTCATTGCCATCTTCATCCAATTGCCATTGCTGAGGTGCTCCTCAGCTACTGAAGCTGTAACCTGGTTTGAGGTCCAGGGCTGAGAGATGTGGGCAGATGGCAGATGAGATTGTATATGACTATGTGGGCTGCGGATGCGTATGTGCTTGACATCTCCTGGGTCTTTTGAATGATGTTATATGAAGTCATTCACAGTCGCCACGTAGATCAATGGTGATCAATGATTGCATGAAAAAAATAAAATGGATGATACCTAAACGAGCAACAAGTGACACCGATTCATGCCCGATTCCTTTTTTTGTGCCAAGACAGGTGGAAAGTATCTCTGCATGCTATGCAATATATATATATATATCAAATGTATATGGAATACAATTATATATACATAGTTGTATCAATGTATGCAATCAAACAATACTACCTCTCCGCAACAAATCTCCAAGTTTTTGGAGAAGCATGGGCTAGTGTTGCCTGATGGATGTCTTGTTGGCCGCTTTCGGCTGCAAGGCATTGAAGATGGCCATCGCCATGGACCGCAGCGATGTGGCTGAGGCAGTTCAGTTAGGACAGTTAGGATTGAGGGCAACTTTGGTGTCCGTGACTTCAGCTTTTTCTGATACAGTATGAAAACTTACACCATCAAGGGAATTTCAACATTATTGGGGGGGGTGATCGGAGACAACTGGAGTGTTCGAGCCAACAGTGTGAACAACCTGGAATGATTTGGGATTCATACTATTGGTGATGCATACTGTAAGATTTCAGATTAGGTAGAATGGCTGCTGCTAAGAAGTTTCCACAAGTATGTTTCGGTTGTGCTTCTTGGTTCTCGGTTCACCTGCTTGGTGATGATTTGCACGTCCTCTTGGAACGGACACTTGGGAGGCGCATACCACTGCACCATCAGAAGAGGAGAAACCCAAAGGCTATTGGTATTTGGATGCGAGAAGTAAATGGTTCATTCTGGAATTTGGATAAGTCTGGGTATGTCTGGATCATGTCAAGGGACACTTGAGGCAGAGGGTCGAAAGATCTAGTTATTAGATGTTATTATCTACAGTACTGTAGTTTATAAAAGCTACCTCACACCTTATCTTGGCGAATGGCAACAACACACACACACACACATAGTATGTAGTTCGAAATGTGATTATAGTGTTTGTTTGCAATCAAGGCTTGTTTTCCAACAGGCAACAAACATCCGTTTTCGTAAAAAGGGACTTCCAAAAACACTTCATACTCGTTTGTGTATGGCTCAGCAGCAGGCGGTGGGTATCCAATCAGCCCAGGTGCAGGTGCTGTTTTCTCCCCGTGCAGTCAAAGTTGCCACGAGTTGGATGATTTGCAATACTTCGATCCACTCACAGCATGAGCAGTTGCCATAAAAAACGATCAGTGGATTCTTATACAGACGTGACAGGGGCTGAATACCCATTGATTTGCGAGAGGGTCACGCATTTGCTTCCGTTGATTGCTGTCTTGGCACACTAGCGTTTTGACAAGATTCCAGTGAACAGTCGAAACAGTTGTCATTTCGTGATTGCGACAGTGCCAGTTCAGTGTGTTCATGCCAATAGAATCTAATAGCATCCAATAGCAATATTGTCATCACATTATACGGATACTTGCATTTATATAGTTGGCAAATGTTCGCTCTAAACTAAATGGTCACCGATTAAATATCCAACTCTGAATGCTACCAACTCACCCTACATTCCGCTACATTCTCTTAGTCGCTACAGCATTTGCGTGGCATGGCAACCGCCGTTGATGGGTGGCGTATTCCATGAAGCTGCGGCGAGTCTTGGCCTGAAGGAAGCCAGCAGGATACTGGTATCATTGGCTACCCATGTACTTGTGATTGAAGTCGATGAGCGTTTGATTCTGAATCATTCATTGTTTTCTGGCGTTCAGAGGTGAACCACTTGGCAAATTTTGTAAGTCATTCAGGAAGTGACGACGCAACTCAAGCTTGATTCAACTCATTTGGGACTGAGGGAAAGCAAAGCAGCCGCCTGGGCCAGCTGTCAATGGTGTCGCGGCCATACAAAGGGCGGCAGCATGTGGCAGCAATGAATGGAGTTTCATAAGCTGTCAATCATGTTCAATCCATCTTTGCCGGTATGATATTCTTATTCACTTCTACTGGATAGGGCTTTGAATGGATTGCAAGTTTGCATTTAGCAGCGTCGTCAGTTTGTTCAACCCACCGCAGCTTATAGACTTTTAGACATCTTTAAGACGCAGGGATTGCTTTAATACTTCGAGAGTTTCTGAATCATGCTGAATCCAAAAACACCCAAATCACTTGTTTAGAAGCTGCTGCTTTTTGTTCGTTATGGAAATGAAGGCCCAAGAAAACCAGGCGGTACACATTTACTTGTTGTTGGGGCCATGGATGGACTTGTCGAGATCCTAGCAAATGTGCGTCCTACTTTGCGTCGACCCCAAGCCTGTGGCCAACTGCAGCAACATATGGCATATGAGATCAATCAGTATTTGGCTTTCCTGACCGTTGCGACAGACTTTTCCCTTTTGCAAGAGCCAGTGCAAGCCATGAGGACAAGGGCTGCGCCAATGTTGCATCATGTGGCACTTTCCTCACATTCCACAGCGTTCAGGGTATGCGTTGGTTAAGAATGGTTATTAAGATATAATTACGTAATACTATTTTTAATTATAAATATAAGGTGTTTTCATTAAGATCTGGACGTTTGATTGGGCATTTGCAATTGCTTAGATTCGATATACTGTATCAGCCCCGAACAAGTTGTTTAGGTGAATGCAGATAGCCCTGAGGAACATGCTTGTAAACTGCACCCTACAGTTTACAACTCCGTTACCAGATGCTTCCAGACATCAAAAAGATGCGGCCAGAAGAGAGTTCGCTCCAGAGGATTGGTATCAGAACATTGAAGAGAGAGACAACCGGAGAGCTCGTGCCTGTGATCTCTATGTGGCCAGGCTTCCAGCAGTCTTCGGTCATGGTTTTAGGCGTAGGGCAAATCCAGCCGCACCCGTTTTTGAATATCTTCGATTTCAGACACCACGGATCTTCATCCTGATTAGTGTACAGCGCCAACTTCCCCACATACTGGCTGAATGCAGAAACTTAAACATGTACAACCTCTATAGTGACGTGATGAGCAGCCAATGCAATGGCATCCCTCACAGCAAGAAGAGAATCTACTGTGTGGGAATTTTGCAGCGCTTTGACAACGGCAACTTTGCTTTTCCAGAAGCTATGGAGTGCCCTGGCTTGGAATCCATGCTTGAGAGGCGTGCTTCATTGCACCGACTCTCAGGGAAGACCCGCTGCTTGCCCCCACGCTCTTCGCGAACTGCCAGGGACAATGTGATTCGAGTTGATCAAGAGCTACGGAGAGCAGGCCAGCAGCCACACGTGGTGCCTCATGTGATAAACATTGATGCCAGTTTCTTAGCTGACAATAGCAAGCTTTCAGCATGGACCAAGTTGATAGTGCCATAGAAGTTGTTCAAAGATGGTCAAAGCTGAACGCATGCCTGCAAAAGGCTGTTCCGCATACAACTATGCCATCTACTGTAGTAATAAGCTGTACCATTTTGTACACGTTACCACGTTATGACAATTTGCAGAACAATGTGAAGATGTTGAAGATAGTTATTTAAGTCTGGAACATGATTAACACGATTTATGTGATTTTATATCGGGCAGCCCAATACCTTCTCAGAGTGTTTGAACATGGACAGGAACACATTGGACTTTTTGGATGGCAAGTTCTATCGAATCATGTTCTACTGGCGTACTGTAAATATCAATTTGTGCAAGTGTATCCATCCAAGACCCCAAAGCCAGTCATGAATCAAATCATTTTGAGATGTATCGTCGCTCTTTGTTTGCAGCCTCCCGGCATTTAAGGCGAGCGCTTTTGCACCACCATGGCCAACAAATCGCCAAACTTGAACTCCTCCCAGTGTCATGGCCATGGCCCCTGGATAACATCCCGAAGCCGGCGGATGACAAAAGAGGAAATGGCACGACTTCAAGGAATGAACCCGAGATCTTTGCGTGATGTTTGGTGTAACAAAACCGCAACTTGGCTTCTGACTTGCCAATAGTCAGACTGTTGGCTTTGGACCACGCAAGCCTCAAGCAGGTTTTGTTTAACTTGATAGCATGCTCCAGCAGTGTGATTGGCGGCATGACTTGAGTCTGCGGCCCAAATTGAGATGCCGCCAAGACACAGAAGAGTAATTACAATCAGTGTCATCATGTCACCGTAGTCTATCGTAGTCAATATAATGTAGTCTACCGTCACGGCATGTCATGGAGTCATCGGAATATGTGCTCACATTGATGCTGTGCTTTGCTGCCTCAGGTACTTGGAGCTGAGAGTGTCAACGCCTCTTTGCTGCAGCGAGAATTTTTGCACAGTGCGAAGTCACGGCATGTGGATGTTCATTTTGAGCAATAGCATTGGAATTTGGATTCTGATCGTTTTAGATCTCTTTATTTTTCAACACAGTGAAGATGGATCATTACTGTACCAAAGATGGTCAAAAGGTAAGCCCTTCTTCACTTCACCCAGTAGCAGGAACAGTTTGCTACTCTTTCGATTCATTATGCCAATGCAGAGTGCCAAAAAAATTAGTCGAAATACGGTCCATAAGGTAGCCTTCACTAAACGCTTGCTGGTTCACATTGGCCCGGTTCACCTTTTGTTTCCATAGCTGAACCCTAACACTCTGGCCGATACGGTAAGTACACAGATTGGACAGTTGTCAGCAATTGAACCCACAGATTGTCCCATTACTAAAGCATATTAAGTATCCAAGAAAACGGTGGATCATGTAATCAAGGAATGACATTGAAAGGAGGAATAACACATTGACACGAATTCTCTACAAACAAGGAAAAAAACCGAACACCAATTTTCGGATGAATCCTACTGTATTTGTTGACATCGTCTGACATCAGTATCACACAACGTACGCCTCACCCACAAGTACGGTTAAAAAACAACGTCATTTGCTGTTTTTTTGTCATAATCAAGATAGTTTGTTCTAGTCTAATATGTTCTAATCCAACAAAGAAATCATGTCATAGGAATAGTAAATGCAAATAAGACAATCAAGATATGGTTATTATACTATATCAATATATAAATATATAGTATTAGTATCGGAATTTTGAGCAGCATTCAATTGCCATGTTCATTGAGTTGTACGTAGTTACATAGTTGTACAGTATGGCATTTTTGTTTCAGCCCCCCACAGCCCTCCAAGAAGTTGAGTACGCCGTGCAGGTCCTCGAGCGGGTACTGGCGTCGGCACTTCCAGCAGCTGGCCTGGTTGCCGCTGTTCCTGATGATTGGGCGAATGGAAAGCGACTACGCCGCTTGACTTTTGGAATCTTTTGGTCGTGACCAGACATCACATCAAAGTCATCCCATGTTCTTGTAGGTTCCACTTTTCAAAATGGTAGTGTCATCCATGTTTGTTTTTATGCTTGGATGATCTTGGAGGACAGTTTTGTAGCTTTCCTGTGCTGGCTTTCCCTTCTTTTTGGTGCTGACTGTTTGGATGTAAAAGAGTCCAGCCGCCTCTGATCCCGTAAAAAGAAACACATGATTTTAAGTTTTAAACTGACAAAAATATAAAGGTTCCCTCAATATACAACAGCCATATTTTTGTTCTGGTCAAACAACAAATATGACTTGAAATGCGGTGAGGAGCCCTTGAAGAATCTCGCGGAAAAGGTTTCAAGAGGGCTCGACAATTTTGACAGTGACAACGAATCGCAGGAATGTTGAGTTTGACTTGGAGCAGCGATTTGTTTCAAGGTGTTCCAAGCAGTTCTTGGGTTTGCTTTCATTGATTGGATTGTACTTACATCATCGCTTACATCATGGCACCGACAGAGTTTGGTGCATGTGCGGTGCCATTCTTAACTGATCCTCGTAGACTCGCCATAGTACATTGTGAGAAAAAAGAGTCCTGTGCACAGGCGTGTCTTTGGATGGAGAACGATAAAGGGTTAAGAGGGGCAATTGCTTTAAATTCGATTGTACCTCACTCTTTCGTTCGAAGTCTTGGAAACTTGCAGCTTTGTGTGTGGAACGCATTTGTTGCAATCCAGCAAAGTAAAAAGAGGTTTCATTCCATGAATAGCTTTTCCCAGGTAACGCGGCCAATCATGAACCAAAGACAATTGTGGCGAAGAGGAAAGTGCCCTGGTGAACAACTGGAAGAATTGGATCCGAGTTTCAACGGTGCAGCAGCATGTCCTAGACACTTGCAGCAGGTGACAACAAAATTGTTGGCTTCACAGAATTCTGAAGTCCAAGACCAATCTGCAGAAATCAAGAAAACATGACAAGAACCAAATGAGGGAATTTTGACTCTTCTGATTCAGATCAAACAAGTGGTGAAGTTCTGTAACTGTAACTTTCAAAAGTGCGCTTGTTTGGCATTATTGTTGTGCTTGTAGGGTGCGCCAAAAGAACCAACCCTTGGTACCACTGGCACCTTTGGATACCTTTCGTTTCAAATGGCAGCCTTAACATGTAGAGACCCTATCACGTCATGCACCACCATTGCTTGTACCTCATCACGGCGACATCTTGGCACACGGATAACCGATGATAACATATCATTAAATTATATTATTATATGCAGTACACTACACATGATTGTGAATTACAATTATACGTATAAATCGAAGCATATCCACCTTATCCACGCATGTAACTTGTTTGCAATGGGGTGATCCACTGATGGATACAAAGGTCTTGAAGCGATCGAAGCGGACCCCTGCGCCGGCAAAGCCGAAGGGCAGTGAGGTGTGGTTACTTTGGAGTCCGTATTGTTGTAAGGAGAAGACTGGGTTTGTACCGTATGGTCTGCGATGTACGAAGTCCCTGACCTACAACTGGCTTTCAATCTCAATTCCAGAGTATAATCGTTCGTTCAATCAATCCATCCATCCATAAATCAATCCATCCATAAATCAATCCATCCATCCATCCATCCATCCATCCATCCATCCATCCATCCATCCATCCATCCATCAACCAAGAAATCAATGTCATGTTGAATATTGCTAAAACCAATCAACACATCATCAGGGACACGGGGTTGTCTATGCTGTTTGAGTTGGTTTGTTTTATGGTTTGCTGCCAAGGGTTGTGTTGTTGTTCTTATTTGCTTGGCCTGATGTTTGTTGCTGTGTTTTTGTAGCATATATGCATGTGAGTGTGTGCTGCTTTGGTTTGAGTGGGTTTTATTGCTCTATAATTTGCATCGCAGTTCCCCACTTCGATACTTCTTACGATGCATGAATACAGACAATATACATACCCTAGAAGTCCAAGACTATTAAGATACATGTCACCTCGATTTGTTAATTTAGAAGCCTTAGTAAAACAATGGTCTTTACGGGAAAACACTAAAAATAATGGTCTTTGGAATCTCAGGGCATATACCACTACAATTATTTTGCTCTGAAAAACACAGATGTTATTACAGCACTACAGACGATATAAAATTTAGCTTCCTTTTCAGTCAATGCTGCTTTTGGCAAGGCCTCTCCAGAGCCTCAAAGTGCTTCTGCTGCGCTTCCAACTGCACCGGTGGCATGTCCACCGCAGCCACGGAAGAAGCAGAAGATCTCAGGCTGACATATTTGTTCACAGTCCGTTCTGATCGTGATGTTGCCTTTTACTGCCTTTGATGGAACTTTTGAATTCTTTTCTTGCAAAGATGCTCTGCTTCGAGAAACCTGAGGCGAATCAAGCTCCAAGGCATCACAGGCCTCTACTGCCCCAAAGCCACTTTTGGACCCGGTGCCAAGTCGTTTGGACCAAGACCTGGTCTCAGCGAGAGAGTTGGTGACTGAATTGGCGGTCCGCGGGCGAGAAGCTTGCGAGGCGCATAATAAAATGGAAAGGGCTCAATGCTGCGCAGTTTATCAACACATAAGTACAAGGTTGGTTGTCATCTGTTGTAACGGGACGCAAGCATTTTACTATGAAAGGTTGTGACGCTGTGGAGGTTCAATGCTGCTTGGCAACTTCATATACTAATAAAATTATAGTAGATATACATAATAACTATAGTTTAGACATTTGTATATATTTGTATCGTGTTTTTGCTAGAGGGTTGGAAACGGCGCTAGTAGTCATGTACGGTTTTGCAATTGAATTGCATTGTATGTTAACATCTTTTAGAAGTTCCTTTGCATGGTGTTTGCTACGCAACTGATGTTGTGGATTGAGGTGGGGTGGGTGGGGAAAAGTTGCAGAATCATGTTTGGCACTGCCGTTTCAAACATGTCACAAGCTAAACCCCTCCCGAAACCAAACCGGCGGGATGTTTTTACATCTCATTTTACATACCCATTACCTGCAAAGTTCCTGTATGTGTACATATTATTAATATTCATTAAAGCTTACGTACTTCAGCGTTCTTCTATTTTGCATTTCCCCCAAAGAGGAAGCCAATGCGAGGTGGCATCACCACAAGCCGTGTTTTGGATTCAGCCAATCTGTGAACGTCGATAGGTCAAAGTGCGTTCTTTGACATCGCGGCCTGAAGTCTTGGGGCCAGTCTTGGCTCATTGTGCAGAACGGGGCCTCGAGGCAACAGAAAATCTGGCGACATGTGGGCATGCTGGGTCACGGAGCGGTGGCTGTTGTGTGTGTGTGTGTGTGACAAATCTCCAGATCTTTTGTGAGATTTTGAATATCCAAAGACTGCAACTGGACTTTAGTTGTTGGCAGTGAAGTCGACATATTAAACAACGTATACAACAAATCTTTTGCCTCAGACAGACTAAATAAACAAATTGTGTTGGCTGACTTTGCTGCAGGTTTGTGTTCAGCTGCTGCTGCAGAAGTCCTGATGCTCAGTGAATGTCTGAAGATTGACAAGTGGGTTTGCCACACCGCTGGGTGAACAAGTTTTCCAAGATGCCAACAAAATCAAGACCTTGACAGTTGTTGTGCGATGCGGTCTTTTGAGTCTTCTGGATGGAGCAACCCTCCAGTTGACCTAATGTGTATGTGTGTTGATCGGGTGTGTACTGTATATAAGGTACACCTGCTTCACTTCTACAACATGTTTACAAGGTCTTTTGGGGGTCAACTAATAGATATCACCATTGATTTCTCACAGGCCGTTGGCTTCATACACCAAATATCTCGATCCCTGTCCATGCCAAATTGACCCACAATGTGAGAATGAGTAAACTTTAAGTAAACAAATCCTCAGTCACGGATGTGATTTTGTACCATGATGTCCTGACTCATCCGGACTGATTTTTTGCCTCTTTGCATGTTGCTGGTGGAAGCGGCTTACCTGGACCAGGCGCGCAGCGCCGGAGTCTTGTGGTCTACGAGGTCTCGCTCGAAGCCAGGCGTTTGTCCAGGGTCGTTTCTGAATTTTTGAGAGGAATAAAGCTTGCTGGGAACAGGGTCAAATATTTTGAATATGTTTTTATGTCTTATTCTTTTTCCTGAATGCTGGTTGAACTGCTGTGCGTGATGTATGCAATTCACAATAGTTACACTGTTTCGATGCAATTTCTTGAGACTGTGTACAGCTGCTTCAGGCTTAATTCACTCAAAATTCAAGGTGGGTTTTGTCAATGAGGCTCCTGATTCATACCCAGAGCACTCAGCCTGATCCATGATTTTCCACTAGGTGGTGCTTGGCAAACGCACAGCTCTACAGCTAGCGGCAGAGAACGGCCATGTGTCAGTGTTGAGGGCTGAGAAATGTCAGGATGCTGATGCAACCCCTCCTGCACATTGCCTACGGGAGATGTTTGTCATCTTTCATTAGATATGATAGTTCATTTATCTTCATTGATATGTTTGAAGCTTTTTCGGGAGCTACGTGCCAAGAGTGAATTGAAATGAGCGTTTTAACTTTTGAATCATATTTCTTTGCAGATTGGAATGATTGCTCCACCCACAGTCTTGAACCCTTGCCTTTGATTTCCAGTCCTACCGTACTTCATCTGGTGTAGCATGAGACTTGCTATGGTAACCATAGTTTTTTCACATCACTCAGGTGCCGTCTCCTGTTGCAAGGTGGGTGCGATCGTGCAGGGCTCAATTCAGAGAAATATAAGTGCTGGCCCTTGGCACCCAGCTTAGAAAGATGCTAGGAAAATTGTTGCAAAGGCAATGACAAATGACAGAGTGATGTTGTCAGCTGAGTACTATGTGATATGCATGTTTGATCATTTGACAACAAACTCTGTAGGCAGAAAACTCAACTACCGTACCTCTGTGGCTAATCAATCCGAACGTCGATGTTTGTATGTCAGGTGTGCTTGCTTCCATGAGTCAACTTCACGCCATGACCTGGCTATGTTAAGATATCCTAGTATTATCAGAACGCGTATCACGTTTGAGAGTTCAGTTCTAACATACACTCCAGACCATGACATCCGAGACAGATGAAGCATAAAACATAGTAGGCAAACCTGTGATCAAATCCTGTATGTCTATATGATATATATATATACACATATATATATATGTTACATTCTGTTCCTATGTCAAGTTTCCAAAGTTGGGCAGGCCTCCAAATTACTGCAAGTTCTTCATAGGGTTGAAATGCCTTCATTCACGAACAAGTCCTGGAGATTTCAAGAAGGTTTTTCGGTGATGAGGTGCTCCATTGTCCCTGGCCTTGCAGACGCTGCGACAATATGGACGTCTCTACGAAAGCCTGGGGACCTGAGTGCTGCATTGGATCAGTGATGTCGGCACAATCGGATGCAAAGAGTTTTAATTGCTCAGTAAGCTGAAGACAGGGGGCATAGGGGTTGGTGATGTTGATGTTGGTTCAGATTCAGATAATATATTCTGATGGTATTTGTAGATGATGGTATAGACCGGCCTATGACGACTACTTTCACCAATCATCAGGATCTTGGGCCATCTTCAACTGCAACTCTCTTGTTCAGACAGAAATGCTGAAGGGTGCCCACCCTTCATCATTGCCGAGGCGAAATCCAGGAGCTTCAGACGTTAACAGCCATGCCCAGCACAGCCGCAGTCGTGGAAAAAAGAGAACTCGCAGCAACGGATGTGCCATGACCGTGGGATGTCACCTTCACCCATTGGTCATCGTGGCCTGTGAGAGTCACAAACAATGACACCTTACCACCCCATTCCCATGACGTTCCAGGGCCTGCCTTTCTTTGTCATTTAGTACCTGTAACCCTACCTTCAAATGTGGAGATCTTTTGATGCAGAATCATTCCAGACTGATCAAGTCTCCAAAGTATCCACCAGCAAAACTGGATGTGTTTCAAAAAGAAAATGGGTGCCAAGCTGATCGGTTTCCCTACAACAAGACGTCAAAGGTACGATTGGGAGGGGCAGGGGTTACATCACAAACCCAACTACAAACCATCGTGGCTCAGCTGTGGAGGTCTTAGAGATGCATCTCCATGAATGAAGGTAGTTTCATATGAGAATCATGTCAGATATACAGCAGCTGGCATGACAATTAGAAATTAAAGCCATAAACATGACCTGCAAGCAGGTTCAGTATTCCTTAGCATGGGGTGTTTTGCGCAGTTTCAGGGTATGTCAGCAAGGTGAAAGTCAGGTGATCTCCATTCCATGTTTGCTAAAATGGAGCAGGAAACAAAGCCGGTGGAGATAAACCAACTAGCAAGGATGAATGATGAACGCTCAAGTCCGTCATACGTAGGATGCGTTTCTCCTACAGAATGCATGTACTGTAAATATGTGATTGTGTAATCCATAATACTTTTTTGTTCTTGTCCAGTCCCTGCGCTGCAATCTGCAGTGTATATAATATGCACATAGTCACATAATATCATATATATATATACATATTCATATACATGAATCAGCAGATTGTACTGCATATAAATCTGTGAAGGAAATCAACTTGCTGTCAACCCCCCGTTTGAACCATGTACACTCCTGGCGAAGAAGTGTGCTTCATGCCACCATCAGTGGCTGCTTCCACATCTGCCAGCGGCCAGTGTGTGCCAAAGTCAGCACCCACAGCAGCGCCATTGCAGAGTGGTTATCTGGGAAACCAGGCTGTTCTACCGCCACAAGGAAACTTGGTGGCATCGCTGGCATCAAAAAGTGTTCCAACTTCACAAACAATCATGTGCCAGAATAATAGATCATATATCAATACATATTTACATCAGTTTACATCCTATAAATTACACATCTATGAGATATTCATATGAATACTGAATACATACTTTGTCTCGCTTTGTTTCTGCATGTGTTTTTGCTCAACGAAGTGTTTGTCAGAAAATACAATCGTTTTGGAAATTGATGGGCAGATGAGTGCAGTAGTTGATTCATCGGCACAATATGTGCAATTAGCTCGCATGTCAGTTGATGTCCTGGTTTAGTATCAGAGGAGCTTTACTGTTGCCAGTTGCAATGCTCTCCACCTGTACCAATCAATTACACTTTCGTTTGGTCGTTATAATGTGCATTTTTTTTCAACCCCTTTTCGAAAAGGTGTCGAACTATGCGTGCCATATCCCTTGGCCATGCTTCCAGCTGTTCACCTTCCATTCCAGGAGCCGTGGAGCACCACCACTGCTGTGACGAAGAGGAGGACTTGCATTATGCTGAAGTATGCTGCTTGCCACGAAAATGGGGTCGTCCAGGCCTCCACAGATGTTTTGATTTCAGAGTTGCTTTGATTTTCAGGTGTTGACTTATTGACTTCTCAGAAGTGTGTGTGTGTGTGTGTGTGTGACACCAGCGGTTCAGGGAGCTTTCGAACCCACGAAGTTTTGAGGCCCCACTGTTGTTGTGTATACGCAGATATGATACATATTGTGCACTCTATGATATACAGAGTATACAATCACCCAGCTCTGTTTTTTTTGGAACTCAGGCTACTCCCTACTATCCTATGCAGAGGATGCCGAATCAGAACTGCAATCAATATCGGAAAACTTCTCTTTCACTGATGTGGAGGCCAGGGTGTCAAGACTGCAAGGGTTTCCGGGTTTGGAGAACCGATATCCAGAGATTTTGTGAAACATCTCGTTGCACCTCGGTACTTGCACCACGTGAGACCTTGACATCATCCTGCATTTGACCTCCAGGATCTTCCCCTCATGAAGTTCAAGCTGTCCGACTTGTTGACAGAAATGACACGCTGCGCAGAAGTCAATGATCAGTTTTTGAAGATGTTGGTCCAATCTGACTTGGATGCTCAAGAGTTTCTGGGCGAACAAATCAGATGTTCCGATCTCAGCCAGCAGTCATTGATTTACTTTTGCTTCACATTTGACATCACGTCATGTCGTGTTGTGTTGTCATTTTGTCGCTATTAGTCACTAAGAAACTACGCCAATAATGATGCTTGGGCACATTCATGAAACACCTAAAGATATCAAGACACCCTCTTGCTTGAGTTACTAGTTGACTCAGCTGACCAACAAATGAACAGCTAGCATGTAACAATAAGTGACAGTTCGAATCCTTAGTTACCAATAGTAGTCGCTTCTAGTTCTCTATGACCTCCTGAAGATGCTGAAATAGAAGCTTGTCCAGGTTCTGGGAAATGCCCAGCGACCATCAAGTTCAAGAGAGGAACAGCATCAAAGTCCGTACAGTCTTGCGGCAGTTCGTACGCGACTGGGCAGATGAAGGTGCCCCAGAACGAGATTTACAATACGGCTGCTTGCTAGATGCACTCGAACGGTATGTGCCGAACGCATTCAAGGAGTCTGGTGGCCAGGCAAAAAAATCACGTGTTTTAACACCTGGAAGTGGACTATCGCGCTTGCCATTTGAATGTGCTCGTCGCGGTTATGCGGCGCAAGGAAACGAATTTTCCTATCACATGCTGCAGGGCTGCAAATGGGTACCTTGGCCCCTACTATCCTATTAGTCTTGCTACAATAAAGCGGATAAAGTGTTTGTGTAAGTGTTTTTGTTTTGTTCTTGGGCTACGTTGGGCTACGGAGACTCACCCGGACTTGGCAAGCGCGGTGGAGCTGTTGAAGAAACACACTTTTTTGAACTCTTTTTGATGTTTCTGCCTTGGTGAGGTGCTGAATGAGACGGCCGCGGAACGTACACACACGAGTCTTGGCGATGCATTTGTTGAAGTTATGTCTTGGCCGTTGGAAATGGATAGAACATATTAATGTCAGAATCCAGGACATGTTGCTACTACTGTACTGATCAATATGTTTGTTTTAAGAATGAGTTGTAAATGTGGTGCGTACTGCTACTATTTATTATAGTCTGAAAGAATTACAGGCACAGTACCATTAATTGCCACTCCCCATCAGGATGATTATGATCATGATTCGCAAGTTTTCCAGGGATTGCGCCAACACACCAACGAAGGATCTATCCTTTCGTTTTGAACCTGGAGAATCGCCGGGCAGCGCGGGATCACGTGCGGCCAGTGGTGATTCCTGATGTTTGCCCTTCGAATGTACTAGGGGGATCTGGTGTGGAGCCTAATCCAGAGGAGCGGTTACCGCCTTGCAACACAATCCTTTGCTGTTCCACAAAGATTCAACAAATCTCCGGACATTTCATTCATATTCATTAGTACGTTTATTTATTATATAATATCCATTTAATTATTACTCAATAATACTTCAAATGCTTCAAATCCTCAAATCCCCAGGCTTGCTTTTTAGCATTCCACCTTGTCGGTTCAGAGGCGTTTAGGATACCACCGCTCTTGCAAAGAATAACAAGATCACTAAGCGAAAGTCTCATAGAGATCATCAAGCCATGATGCTCAGCGGAGTGACGTCAGGTGCCCGCATACTAATTGGGGATTAATAGAATAGAGGTATTTCTGAAGATGGGGAATCTCCCTTCCATTTCTCAGCAACACATTCCCAGCACAAGCTGATTAATCTTTCGGCACCTCAACTAAAGATCAAGGTAAATGACTAGGCAGTCCAGAAGCCCTGCACCCTACATACTCGTAACTTGATGACATGTGAGAGTTGAATAGTTTCAATATTTTCCTTATCGTAGCCTCATACAAAAACGTTTCGATGCCTTGTGTACAAAGATAAGGCAAATTTCATAGGACCAATGGAGTAAGCTGATGTAAGCTGCATGTCGTGTAGAATGCTACCAGGGAATGGCCATGTAGTCGTGCTTGGATGTTTCAATTTTTTCATGTTTCCTTGATTTCCATGCAGGATTTTTCCATGTGCGCTGGTGAGTTTGTCAACATCTACGAGGAGCAGTATGCAGAATGGGACGAAGCTTGCCCGACATTCAGTGGTCCAAGTTCTGGTGCTTCCCAGGACGTGCAAAAACGGACAACGATGCCATTATGACATTATGTTTGGTTTCTTTATATATGTTTTTCGGCACATGGTTTCTTCATAATATTATGCTTTTTTGATTTTTTATAATATATCATATATTGTATAACATATTATTATTACTATTATGATGATTATTATTATTATATACTTTTTTGTCTTAGAATTGATTTGATTGAGATGTTCTGGAATTGATGCAGGCAGACCCAGTCACGTAAGATATGCTCAAATCAGTCAAACACATACATATGATTTGATATCATATATAATATATATATATATATATGTGCTCATAGTATCTAATAGTAAATACTATGATTTGCGCTGCCTCAATTTCAAGAGAAACATTCAAACAGCGATGGCGATATGTGTATGTGTGTACTTGTCGGAGAGTGCAAAGACTACTCAATGATTTGAACCACTGCACCCTTCCATTTCCAAAAAAGGACCAAGGAACCCCTACAGGTTGCTTTCCATACACTTGAAAAGTTTCCCGCTGAAAAATGCCTGATCCCATGTACTGTTTGGCAGTGGCTATTGACATCCTGCAGGTGTTTGATTAACCAAATCCAAGGCGATCCAAGCATAGAATATATGTTCGTATTAAACCTATGGGTTGAATACGATTTCTCGTAGGCTTATAGGTTCTATCTTACCAGAAGCGAATGGTTCTATATTTCTAAGGAATTTGGAATCGATTTGAAGCATAATTTCACGAAAACCAGGTGTGTTATGTTGAAAGTCGTGTTCAAAGTATATCGATGTTGCAAGTAACATTTGTCATCTTGGTTGGCGGCCAAGGCTGTTTTGACTTGTTTCTTCTTGGATACGGCCAAGAATGTGTTCTTGTACATTCGCACTATTGCTGATATCATCAGGATCCTTCGTCGCAATTACCTTTTGCATCATTTGTTGCTATGTTGCTCTCGTTTGCTGGAGGGATCCGGATACAACGCTACCTACTCAAACCAAAACTTTCGTAGCGGTCGTTTCACCTGTCTCTTGACTGTCTTGACTGGGGACCGGACACCTTCTCTCGTCCATATGTTTGAAACCTTTTCAGAGTTAGTTGGTTCGGTCCTTGCAAAAAAGACAACTCCATCCATTGTTCTGAGGCCTGGTGGGCTTTGGGCAAACTTTGGCCCGTAACTAAACAGCACTGGGGGGCCAGTCCTTACCCCATGAAGATGGCTGATACTCATAATGTAGGACTGTAGGGTTTCAATGACGGCAGCAGACGCAAGATAAACGTGCAAAGCAATTGAACCCAACACCAAACCTATCCAAACCCTTCATGACTTCGAGTGTTTGCTGACTTGTTTCTCAAAGAAATGCAAAGATTGATGGGTACAACGAACAATTTGTTCTTGGCAACTAAACTAACCCTTTTCACAGAGTTCTTCTTCAATGTATTTGTTGTAGAAGACTGCACACAGTCGGACTCACAGTCGGATACTGATCATCGTAATCACAGTAACTCAGGAATTTGGTTAGTGCAGGGATTTGTACATTTGAGATTTCCACATTGTGCTGCACATTTCAGATTTCAAAATAGCTCAGGTTGTTGTACCACTATGCCGAGCAACCAGATCAGGCAGAATCTGCACTGTTTGGGGAAGGAGGTGCAGGAGAGACATGCAAAGAAGTACGAGAGATTCAGACGGGACATTCAGTGCTTCTACGGACTGATGGAAGCTGGTATGAGAAGGCTCTCGAAATCTGGTATACATTTAGTATACATTCCACCCACAAAGTTTAAAGGGTTGCGCACCTCCCAAGAAGATGGATGTTTTTTCCCTACTCTTAATGCACCTTAGCTCCTCCATGGATCCGCTGACCTGCCAGATCTCTATTGAACTCAGTTGGGAAGAGGTGAAACCTGAGATCAAAAAATATTTTGACTTCAAAGAAGAGGACCAACGGATTGAGTTTGGGAACTGGTTTGTGCAGGAAGAGTTTCTTTGGATCCAAGACTTTCCAAGGATTTGATCAAGTAGACCAACCAATAGTTCAGCTTCTGTAGTGGCACCTTTAGTATAATTGAATCACCATCAAGACTGACATCAACAGCTTTTACATGTTTTTAACTGTTCTTGACATGGTTTATTCAACCTGGTCGAATGGATTTGGTTCAAAATCAATGGGACTGAAAAGACTGAAAAGAACAATTTCCATTTCGATGAGCTAAAGCGAGCAAAGTGTTCTTGATGTGTATTGCAATGGAGATCCGCGTTTACTAATGCAGGTGGACTAGCCTAGCCACCAATTCACTGGTCACTGGTATAGACGTGCTCCATCAAGAAGCTGTTGTTTGCAAAAGAATGAAGACATTTGTGCGATGCCTTACCTCAGGGATGTGTGGCAGGTATGTCTCAATCTGGGTTGTCTTTTGGATGCTACATATGATGCTATCAGCATCTAGCAGTCCCAGATCCATCATCTCAACACACCGTGGTCCAGTACCTGGCCTTCAAAAATCCAGGATTTCAAAGAAGCTTTATACACCACCAATCCCAAAGGCATGTATCGAACCCGTTCCTTGGCTTTGGGCATGGTTATGGAGAAAACTTCCACCATGGTGTGGCAGTGGCTGGTGAATGCTGGCGAATTAAGTGACATAAGTGACGCGAAGTGACATGATATAACTGCTCCCATCCAAATCCAGACTTGCAAAGCAAAGCATCCAAAATTCGGGTTTTTGGTGTTGTACATGTATCAGGCTTGTAGGTTGGCAGCTTTGGACAGTTGATTTCCGTTGAAATTCTGGGTGGCAGTCTCCAGAAGCAAAGGTCTAGTCTAGCTCAAGATCCCTGAAGCTACTGAACATTGCCGCCTCTCCTCAAAAAAAGGGGTGTCAAGTTTCAAGACCTCTTCAAACAATAAGGCATGTGTTCTGAGCTGCCTTTCTTAACTGCATGTGTAAGACATATAGAAGGGAAAGAGAGAGGGGGAGAGGCACAGAGAGTACTGTAAATGCGATTCAATGCATGGAAATCCCATATAATATATGTACATTGTTTGCAGGCGCATTTAAGTTCAAGGTTCATGTGAATTCTTACATAGCGTTGCTCCCCTAACACAGATTTTAGCCACTGCAAAAAGGATAGTCCGGCCACATGGTCAGTGTAGCTTTGATGCACCGAGGCTACCAGTGCATCTATTTTGCGGCCATCAGAAATGATGTTGAAACTGAGGGCGAGTCCTTTCCTGTGTACGGAGTCTAGTGCTGAACAGATTAGTTGACACAATGTTGACACATTCAAAATGCCACCTTCAAGGTCCATTTGATCACTCCAGCATCGCTGGCAAAAAGAGTGCTGAAACTGAACACAGAACAAAGGCGATAGTTGACGTGTGTTTTATATTATGATGAAAATTCACAGAGAAGGAGTCTAAGGAAAATACATAAAACGCCATAATACAATCAAGCAGCTTGAAATTGCTTGATACTCTTGCGCCCGACGCAGGTGCTCCAGCCGCTGTGGATGCATTTGTTAGCCAGGGTGGCCTAGAGCTATCAAATCTCGGGTATGAAGACAGTCCACTACATGTCGGTATCAATCTTCTTTGGAAAGTAGTCTTGACATGCATTGACAGCTGTCATGAAGTGTGCTTAGTGGCTTGTCAATATGAGACATTGATTGGCATGTTGCTTGTGAGGTGATGGCGATCCTGGTGAAACATCTCCACCACCTGTCCGTGGGACCGCTGAGCCGTTGAAGAGATTGCCTACAAATGCTTTAGTCGCACAAGCGGAATGTTCTACCAACATAGAAACACATCTTTCCTTGAGACATGGTCTCAGACGAATGAGTTGAGGTGAGCATGATTCCTCACTACTTTATGCATTTGTTTGATGTTTTCATATTTTATGCCGCACTTTCAAGATGCTTGGGCATGACAGTTGCCAGTTTGACTACGTGTGCGCATCGATTGTTCTTATCGCCCTTGCCCACAGGACATTTCTGGACTTGACCCTGGAGGAATGCTTTCTTACAAACAAGTCGTTGATTTGGGTGTGGTTGTGCAGACCATGATGTATCGTATTGAAATGCATTGCTTTTGAAATTGATGGATAATATTATGTTATTATGTTGAAAATTCTAAAATGCCAGTATGGACTTTGGCAGCTTGGATGTCCACTCGTAGAGCAAGGCTCCGTTGACAAGGCTTCCTGCCAGTCTGAGTGTGAATGTTGTGTCTCAGGAACCTGCCACAGAGACGAGAGAGGCTTCAACAGGTGGCTGTGTTTGTGCTTAAACTGTGAAAGCATGTCAAAGTCTCAAATGACCTGATATGACCTGATATTTTTGAAGAGAGTTGCTATGAAACTAGTGTAGCTGTGAGGATTTTGTCCAAATGTTCCAGATTTAACCTTTCTACTTGGGTACCAATTGGGCTATTAAGTGGGTTGAATATGTTGAATTCATTTGCTGGGGCAGAACCTCTTGAAGTCGACATGGGATCCTGATCATTGCCATTTTGCGATCTGGCAAGGCGCTCAGGCATCAGTGCCTGAGTCAGCCACACTGATTGAGGCTGCTGGCCCAGTGGCTTTGCAGGTGCCACGAAATATGAGGTTCAAATATGTTCAAATAGAATCCTTTATGTGAGTGGACATGGAATGTAATGTTGTTGGTAGTTTACAGTTTACTGGATGCTGGAAAATAATAAGGTGGAGACATGCTGGAGTACTAGCTGCGTGCTTACAAAGCCTGCTAAAACGATAAAGAGTAAAAAAAAACGACAACTTTCCAGACCATGATGCTCCATGAGCATTTGCTTGCTTTTGTGGTGTTCCTGGTTGCATGGTCACAATTATGTTTGTTCATGCGCTGACTGTGATGACTGGCACAGGGCTGCTCTTGCTGCTTGTGTTTTCTTGGTGTATGGAATATCATGAAATGTCAACAGCATGGCAGTGCTTTATGTCGAATGCTGCTTCTGTTTGAGCCAGCAATGGCACTCCTCCATAGCCAAATATTCACTGATTGCCCAATGGCCCCAGCAGCTTTGGTGAGTTTCTGAGTCATGACCCCATGGAGAGGCTGCCGACTTTGGATTTGCTGAAGATGAGGCGGGCATCTCCGAAAGTTCATGCGGCTGAAGGCTAAATGGCCTCCCTTTTCTTTGTTGTCAGATTTTTTCCTTCAGGATCTATTTGATTTCTTTCTGTATTTTCAATTGTCATTGTTAACATTAGTTACATAGTTATCTAGCGTGTTTTCATATGTCTTTTAATCCAGCTGTGGGTTGTACACAAATTTGATTGAACTTATATTAAGAAGCATCCTGCAAGCTGCAAGCTGCAGAACTTTCGATCAGCAATGATTGGCAAAGGAGCAACACTTCCCCCAAAAGAAAATACAGTGGTCACAAGACACTAAAGGCGGAACGAGTTGCTGGTGTCCTACAATTCCTTTACAATTCCAGGTTTGTCGACTACAGATCAACAGAGACAATCCACCTTTTGAAGTCTGTTTTTACTTGTCATGCATAAGGGGATTTGAACGCCAGATGAAAAGGATTGATTCCCATTAAAACATTCCCTTGAAACGCGTGGGTGGTTGTGCATTCCTTGAAGGATGGCAGCATCTCATCGGCAAGCTCTGATGAAGCCCCAAAAGGTGCCAAATGTGGTTTCCATACCTTCAAATACCTCCAACACAATGGCATATAGGCGCATATAGGTAGACTCGATGATATGGCAATGTGAAACAATAACAACGACAAGGTGAATACATCGCAATATTTTTCAACGTTACATACAATGATTATGTATATTTGGCCAGCTTGTAGCGACCTCAGCCGGGGTCGCCCCAAATGGTAGTCAAGAAAGGGAATCCTCCAGAAATGGTCTTAAATGTCGGTTTTCAATTTCGAGAAATTACCCAGATATATTCTATATTTCTATATTACGGTATCTATCATATATGTATCTTTATAGAACTGTATGTGTTTTATTATTTGTCTTCATATGTTGACATACCAGTGTCTGATATGTATATTGTATATAGTATATATACATCTGCAATCTATAATCTATGGTTGTATAGTCTACATGTACATGCATGACCATGGATGCATTTTGTATACAGTGGTTGATACTCTAGATGTTCTTGATGTCATGGTCAACTTCGATTCTCAGATGCAGCGATCTAGTGAATCAAATTCAAATCACCTTTTGCCTTGCAAATTTGTTTCAACTAGTGAAGGGGAGATACATATGATGGAGCGTTTCACAGTGCAGGGCAGAATTCATATCAAAGTCACTATTTCAACATTAAGAAATGTCGGAAGTAAGCGGGGTTACTAGGTTTTGGAAGTGATCCTCCTTCTCCTCCTTCCTTCTGCTGGTGTTGGCTCGCTTGGCTGACTAGAAGCACCACCACTACTACTACTACTACTACTACTACTACTACTACTACTACTACTACTACTACTACTACTACTACTACTACTACTACTACTACTACGTACTACTACTACTACTACTACTACTACTACTACTACTACTACTACTACTCCTACTGCTACTGCTACTGCTACTGCTACCGCTACTGCTACTTGCATTTTGTTGGCATGCATCTTTTTTCTCTTCCTCTTTTTCAGGTGTGTAGCATCAGCCAAGAATGTTTGAGGAATTGGAAGAAGACCAGACACGTCATGCAACTTCTGAAGAAATACCGTAGTACTGTGTGATTTGTGCTCACTACCACAAGTGTTGAGCGGTCTTCTCATTTATCATTCATCATATCAATCTTCTTTCTCAAGCTAGCAACTCCGGAGAAATCATCGCATTCCATGAGCTGCAATGTTTTTCTTTTCAAGCCTCCCAAGTCCCAAGTTGCTGAGTTGCTGATCTGTTAGGAGCAGGTACTGCTGGGTATGCTAGCGGCACTGCTAGCGCACCTGCGGTCCCTTGGACATGTTAATTGCCACCGACCGTCCATCATTCACGGCAGTTGAGATGCAAAAGGACTTGGTTTGCACTGCATATCCTAAAATCTAAACGAGTTTCTAGACACTCACCATGATACGCGTATGAAAATTGTATAATCTTACGACACCGGACTTGGGACCTGGTACGTCATGGGATTGCTTGAACATACATGAACGCATCCATTTTGTGGGCTTGATTTTGCATATATGTGAAGTTTGTTGAAAAAGATGTGAAACACAAAGACAGCCTAGTTACAGTGTAAGTATGTTGTAGTATGTTACATGTGTATATATATTATCTATGTATACATTATACAATAGATATGATATATTTGTATAGATGTGAATATTGAAAGTGTGAAATATTCACACATGGATCTAATAGCATTTCTGAACAAGATAAGACAAAGTTTGTTTCACCTAAAGAGCAAAGTTTCGGTGGAGTTTGTTGCATTGTGACTTGAGCAGCGTCGCACACCTCAGTTCATTGTGGAATTACATACTTGATTTTCCAAGACAAAGGACAATTCCCGCGTAGCTTTAGTGTTTGGATTTTTCTGGTGATTTGAAATGAAGCTGTAGACCAAAATGACCTTTGATATCCTTTGATCCCGAAGGTGGATAATTTCTTGAATCATTGGATGGATTTGGGGGATTTGACATACAAGTGCATGTCCAAATATTTTGTTGGAGTAGAACTGGATGAGTTGGGGAATCAATAGATCCGGTTGTAAGGAGATGGGTCAGGAGTTGGCAATTTCACGATTTAGTTTGGTGCCTCCTTGTGGTTGGAGTCCTTGGGAGCTTGTTCCCAAGGCACCTACGGTCACATATTCCGATCGCCATGAAGGGATGTCAATGAAGGACTGCGGCTGCTGGTTACATGGGCGAATGATTCCCTTTTTGACGAGAAGTGGTATTAGACTGCATCAGTAGCACAAACTTCAGCACCAGGTGGATAGCTTGGGTTCCGGGTTTGCATGATAGAGGCATAGCCAGCAAGAGCCACAACACAATTAACATCACCTCATGTGTTTTTTTTGTATTGGTATAGGCTATGGGAACCAGTCTCCAACATGTACAACTGTTGGGGTAATTTCCATTCTCCCTCCTCAGCTGGGGGGGACGATTCTTTTTGATATTG
The DNA here is from genome assembly GCA_000507305.1 of Breviolum minutum Mf 1.05b.01. NCBI lineage: Eukaryota > Dinophyceae > Suessiales > Symbiodiniaceae > Breviolum > Breviolum minutum. The sequence continues at coordinate 155,186 of DF239371.1, forward strand.
TACACTTGCAGCATTTAGGAGCGCTTGGACAGTCTCGAGTTCTCTGATGCAGAGGACCATGGATGGTACGTTGAGGTGAAAGAAGTCATATATTTATGATTATGTCAGAGTGATATTAGATGTAAAAACTGTCCACTATCCAAGTAAATTCTAGCCAACACTCCTGTTCTGCAGTTCTGAAGAGCTTTTACTGAATCTACGATTGGATTCGTTAGAGATCTTCTTCTCCTATCCTTTTGTGTCTTTTTCTGAGCACGGGACCTCATACCACCTTGCAACTCCTAACAGATCTTTTGTGAGTCGCTCAAACGGCTTGAATCTCGGAAGCAGCACCTCCCTAGAGGGCTTCACATGTCATTTCTCTCTTTGCCTCGGTTGGAAGCCACATTGATGCGCCCATAGGCCTCACGAGCAAGAAATCCCCATAGGCCTCAATAGCTATACCGGCCACATTGATGCACATTGATTCTGACCAGGATGACGATGATGATCCCCTAGGCCTCACGAGCAAGAAATGATGGTCATTGAGGGCTACTTTCGAAGATGCAGTAAGTGAAAATGTTCAACGATTCACATGCAATACAGTGTGACCAATACTTACTGGTGTGTGTTTCGTTTCTTGCTCGCCTTCCGGTCAAAACCTTTGAACTTTAAGTTTTGTTTCACAGCATGGCTACAGAACCCTGTGGCCTGCTTCCAATTTCACCCAGGGATGGCAACCAGTCCGAATGACACCGTTGACAGAGAGTCCATTGACAATATTATATATATATATATACATGAGCAGATGATATTCATGGACTCTGCAGGTCCCTCATTATTTTACAAACTTATGGCGATGATTTTCCCATTTGCTTGCTGGCTAATATTGGCTATAATTTGACTCCAACAAATGTACCTCTGTGCGTCTATGTTCCTAGATCACACAACGAGCAAGACTTCTGGTCTTCATCAGTGCTTGTGAGGGAGTTTGTGCAGTTTTGTAGGACTTTCTTTTTGCCCGTCACCTGGTGCATGATATGCAGATGCAAAGAAAGACTCGTGTACAGTTCTAAAGATGCAACATGTTTTGAAAAAAGTGCCTTGAGCGCGTTGATTGCTGAACAGCCTGTATGTTTGGGTGCAAACAGTAAGCCAGCATGATTGTTATACGGTACCGGTATACAATGGTTCTTTGGATGGGAATTCAGCCGTATACGGTATAGGTCCAAAGGTATCTCTGCCAAAACGCCGGATATTGCAACATAAATGAACATGCTCGAGGCATGCCATAGCTAAGCATACTACATCTAGAATCATCAAGAGTTCTAATGCCCAAAATAAGTGGGAAACCTGCAATTGCAGAGTATATGTGTAGACAGCTTGCATTTCAATGCCAAGAGAAAATCTTTGTTGAATACTCTGTAAGCTTGGAGATTATTCTTTCGTAGCTAAGAGGCCTCATTTCAATGTTTGTAAGATATTTTCTGTCACTGATTGGATCGTACTAACCTCCGATTTCCTTGAACCCTGGTTTGGTGAGAAATGTCCTTTCACGGCTAAGCGGGACACGGCCCAGATTGAAGACATGGTGGTGGTCGACAACGTGTCGGAACACATGCTTGGCAACGTCTACTGCAAGTGCCCATTGCAAAGAACGTGCTGGGATGGTGGACAGAAGAGTAAGACAAGGATGTATCGAGAATGCCACTTTATTACTGATGCATTTTGATCATCCTCTTGGGCGTTCAGCAGGTGACGTATTCTTCAGATAGGTTCAGCAGCAAACATGGAAAGGAGACTCAAAACATGTCCTTTGCGCGGTACGTGTTTCAATCATCAATTCTGCATCGAACATCCAAATGTTACCGTAATTAAGTTTGCAGAGAACAGGCTGTATGAGTAGACAGGCATTTTATGGTTGTCTTGCCTTCTCATTGATTTCCTATGTGGCTAAAGGCTCAAAGTACTACTTTGAGTCGCTGCATTTTCATGAAAAGCCATGGGTTTCTGAAGCTGCTTGCGAAGATTCTTAGGTTCTTACTTGCTTTATTGACTTGGGTCTAATATACATACAGTACAGTCGTAACTATATATAGTTGAAGCGGCTGGAACTTGATTTCTGAAAGTTTGACTGAAGTAGTTTGGGGAGGTTCTATAGTCAATGCAGTTTTGTGTCACTGATCACGTTCGCAGATAGTATGGATATCACAATATTGCAGTGATTATGAAGTGATTTGCATATTGACTTTGATGTGCGGTATAATGTACGTACAGACATTCGTTTTGTATCCGCCCGTGTGCCAATCAGCAATTCTAAATATTGAACGGCACACAAAGCGTGCAACCTATGTTTTTCTGGCATTCTGTGTCAGAGGTACTTCAGCGAAAGCGATGCAGACAAGGCGACTTGGTTGAAAGCCCTGGAGTGGGAGCCTGGAGTTGGTTCGGGATGTTTCAGGCCCCTCGTTTTGAAAGGGACTCAGTGCAGTTCAAAGAGGGGTGCTTTTGTAGGAAAGTAATAGAGTTGCTTCAACTAACTACTACCACACTTGTTGTACCCACCAAACCTGCCAGTCTGCTCTAGTCACAAGTCCAAAGCAAGCTTGTTCTGAAGAAGTCCAGTGTCGTTTCGACCTGAGTGATTCTTCAACTAGAATTTGCTCATGGTCTGCACAATTTGCATATTTGCAATAATTTCACCCCCGCAAAAAATGAAACAGGTGTGAAACATGTGATGGGTGGTGATGACACCGTGATATCTGCAATGCATAGATATGTTAAATATATTATATTCGTTGATTGTTGGTACCAATACTACATACTACTGGTATTAATTTTCATAGATGCATGTGTTTCTCAAGCGACTCGCAACATATCCCACAATTCTCCACAACATATGAAGAAAAATACACTGCTCAACTTGGGACAACCTGGTGATCAATTCCCCCGACAAATATCAGGCTGCTCAGCAGATGACAAATCGCTTTTATGGCAGCCGCTTGATCAATGTAGAGTGCCCAAGCGCGCACAGTGTAACATGTGCTCTTGTGTGATCAACAAGGGTCAATGCGACGCGAAAGCGAGATACATTTCATGCCTCTGAAGGGAGTTAACCATGCTGGACTATATCTATGTATGCTGGTCAACTTTCAATGCCCTAAGCATGTAACATAGCAGGATAGGTGGGATTGACATTTAACATGTGTATCATGTCATGATGCAGAATGACTTATGGAATTGTACTGTCAGTATATACATTCATTGGGAGGGTGTCGGAGGCAAGAATTCTATGGAACACTTGAGTGGTACTTATAGTTGTTTCATGTTGTTTCATGTTGTTTCACGAGAAGACAAACATTCCCATTCCCATCAACTAGACATCAGGGTTTTGTGCACAGAGAAACTGTTCTGGAGACTCTTGTGTGTGGTGATGTGTTTAAATCCCATGTCACGAAAGCTGGATTTTTCCAGCTGGAGTTTCCTTTGCTTTAAAGCAAAATATGTATTGGGATGGGTTCTGTGCCTTTTTGCCTGATATATCAGGCNTCATCATCCTCCCCATCCGCATCATCCTCCTCCTTATTCTCCGCATCATCCTCACCATCCTGGGCTTCTTGAGGTACTCCCTTTACTTTTCCCAGCTTTCGTTCACCCCGCTGCACTCAAGTTTCCATCAGGTACAGCCCGGTGACTGATTTCAGAGAAGCCCGTTGTCGAGCATTCCACGAGACGAGATGTGCACGGGGCGGTGCGTGCAATTTCATGCACATCAAGCACATTCCAAAGGCAGCGACCCGCGACTGCAAGCGGGGCAAGCTGGAAATCAGGCTGAGGAACCTACTGTAAGACTTGACAGTGATCCCATTGTTTACGGGCTGAACCACATTGGTCTTGAAAACTTTGGGTGCAACGTACAATGAATGTTCAGTCGTTGAGCCATGCAGTCCAGATACATCCAGATACAAATGCAGTGCTTCTCTTGAGATCTTGTATGAGCTTGCAGGTATTTCTTCTATGTCTTGATTAGTTTCCAGTTTCTGTTGGTATGATTCCCTTTGCACATGGAGTGATGCGTTGGGGTAAAGGTTTAGGACAGTTGAATGATACAGTGCTTTCACATGCTTTCACCATCCCTAACCATTTTGTTCCGCGGCCCGACCGATTTTCCTTTCAACGGATGAACAAAAAATGAGGAAATTTGATGTTTCAGACGGTTTGATGTCATGTGTGACGCTGGTCGTTCCACAGAATTATCATGAATTATCATTCTTGATACTTCCATTTTGCCTTTTGAGCTTGGATGGCAGGCAGTGAAACGAAAAATCGTGCGGGAAATGTATGAACAACATCCAGATTATGCAGGCTCACCTCCTGACAAAATGGACCCACGGGAAAAAACGCCAGGAAGAATGTTCAAGCTTGTTTGCCAAATGCAGTTACTTTCCGTGCGAGTGGAATCTGAAAGTCTCTGCCAATCATGTCAGAGTTTCTTGAAGATAGATTTTGTGTGAATAAGAAGCCACATCCCCGAATATGTATATATATATACATTATGATATTACATATATATATATATATATAGATATAATATATATATATATACAAATATGTTTTTTGTTTTGTGTGTGTACTATAATTTTGATATATATACACACACACACACCTGAAAGAGTGTCCTAGGGTCCTAGACCCTGGATGTGTCCTGTGCTGTTCGCGCAGCAAGCTTGGCCAGCAAAGCTTTTGTAAATGCGGTGGTACCAAGAACCATAGAACTAAATCCGCTGGTTGACCCAACTACCTTGGAACAGGTTGTTTGGTTCCAAGGTTGTGTCAACATGTATGCTTCTGCATATCAGAGGAGGATTACTCCAAGATGGATTGAAGCCACTTTACACAAACGGTTTTTTCTCATCAGTTGCATCATTTTTGCGCAGAGTTGTGTTGAGGTGCTAAAGCTGCCCTTGCTGGACAGACGGGTAAGAAGAGAAAGGCCAGGGGCGAGGATGTTGTTTCTGCCGCAGTGAGGTCTTCGTGAAAGAAAAATCTCAGGATCGTGACAAGCAGAAAAGAAAGATGAAGCACACAAAAGATCACAAAAATAGGGGGATGTTTTGAAGAGGGAAGCGAGAGATGGCTCTGACCAGGTTCATGTGCAAACCAAGCAGCAGACCATGGAGGTGGAGAAATCGTCGCTGGGAGAAGCTACAGATATCATCCTATAAGCAATTCGGATAAATCCTATCAAGACATAATTCCTACACTTAAACAAATCTGGACATCATCAAGTCTTTGGGTATCTTATCTCCAATACTTGCCAGGAAAGACGAACAATGATAGCTGAATGGAACAAGGCACAATTGTGATGACATTGAAATAAATCGGAATTTAATAATGTAGTTATTATCATATTTTGAATTGATAAATTAATAAGATATAATCCCTTAATTTAAGAAATATATTTGAATTATTTTAAATGAAGAATAAATATATATAAAATATTATATTAATAATTTTAAATCATAGATTAATTATAATTAAAAATTTAGATAAATAATTGTTTATATTGTTTTTAATTTTATGTATAAAATAATTGGATTTGGGTATTATAAAAAATAAATATATAATAAAATTATATTTATTTAAATTTTAGCAAATTGAAATTTGATTATTTTATAAATGATTTTAAGGATAAATATTTGAAAATCTATAATAAAATTATTATATAAAAAATTTTAGATATTTTTAAATATTTAGAAATGATTTATATTAATTATTTGATTAATTTTGATTTATTATT
>DF239371.1:161598-216598 GCA_000507305.1 Breviolum minutum Mf 1.05b.01
AATATTTTATAAAAAAAATAAAAAATAAATCTATTTTAAATTAATTTAATAAATATCGTAATTTTATAATATTTTATGCCTTATTATTTTAATAATAATAATTTAAGAAAAAGAAATAAAAATAAATAAATTTTATAATTTAATAAATTAAATTTATTATTATTAATTATTAATTTTTTATTTTATATTTAATTAATATATTTTAATGTAAATATCTAATATATCTATATTATTGATTATATTATTATTTTTATTTTTATTATATTTTTTTGTTTATTTTTTTAAATTGCGGCCCAATCTAACCCCATTAGATTTCGGCCTTTAATCTCCAATGTTTCGTGAATAATTTGATTATTCCATTATTCATATTGTGGAAATGTTTATTTGTGCATATATTATTAGCTTTGTGAGTTGCCAGCAAATACCTACCTATCTGATTGATTTTGGCTGTGGAGAAACTCGCCGTTTCTCTTGCATTTGCATCAAACAAGCCCTCTCAACTCTCAGCAACGACGCAGCTGCTCGTTGCGTACCCTGCGCCCGGAGGTGTGTGCAAAGAAACGCAAGTTCGAGAGAACGGATGTCAGCCCCAAGACCGTAGGATCATTTGTCTCTGATAAAGGGTATTTCATTTCTTTATTGTGATAACAACGTTGCTCTCTTCATTCCAAAAACGTATTTGGAGCGTACAGGGCTAGTGCTTTGTAGTTACATGTAGTTCTAAATCTTGGTCGTTGATGTGAGCCTTCACTTCTTGCAAACACGCCATCTGAAAATTCAGCCGAGCTGCCTTCTTGAGCAGCATAGATTCTCAAGCGTTAACTTTCTGGAGAAAATGACTGGAGAAGATGAACCTCGCCATCAAAGCCCGCAGTAGCTAAGATCCTTTGAATTGATAATTCACACATATTTTTGGAATGGAACCTCCGATCCAATCTTCTAGAACTAACCTTCTACAGTCTTCGACACTGCCACATGCTTCTGAAACTGTTTTTGTTCCATGGCTCTTAGGATCACACCACGTCTTGATGACCATGAGAAACGGCATGTTGCAGTGCCCAGCGGATGGTTTGTGGGGGTGCTACTGCTGCGTCCAAGAATGCTTGAACAATCTCGCAGTGGCCCTGGGCCAACAGGTGTGGAACGCCAAGAACTCGTAGAAAATGTAACATATAATTTATAATGCTTGTATAATGCTTGTATAACATGTAATCATTTAGCTGTATTTACAGACCTATATGGGTACCTATATGGGTGCATGCTCCAGGTTTCTAATTCCCCGCCCTCTTGTTCAGTTGTACTAGTACAGTACATACCAGTACAATGAATACTTGCAATAATTGTGGGGAGGGGCTATACCACGGGGGTAATAACAGTAGAAGTAGGAGATGCTAGCACCAGTACTAGAGTCTATCAGGAGGAGGAAATAACAATAAATAACAAAACATGGAGATCTCTGACACATTGGGAGGGGTTGCATTCGACTACACAATCAACCAGGAAATGCAATCCTGAAGTATTGAGTGAAGTAAGCGGGTGTAAGCGCCATCCATCGCTACTCTTGGCCAATCCCATCCATACAAGTAGGTACACCATTCTACACCTGATTTGCCCTTTGCCGCACGAATTCAAATCCCGGCCTTGTCTGCTGCATACATCAAACCAAGACTGATAGTATCCCGTTTTCCATCCAGCAGCTCTGTGTGACACTGAACATGGGCATGGGCAAGCAGGACTTTCACATTCTCCAAATGACCACTGAATGCTGCGTAGACCAAAGCAGTGCGCCCCTCTTTGTCTTTCACATCCGCTTGTGCCCCTCGCTGAAGTAAGCATTTCAAAATGTCATAGTGCCCAGTGAAGGCAGCATGCATCAATGCCGTCCACCCTCGTTCATCTGCACTTTCCAGATCTGCTGCATTTGACAAGAAAAACTCAACCATAGCTGCGTGACCATTGTAGCAGGCAGCAATCAGTGGAGTCCACTTGTCATGGCTTTGAGCATTGACATCTGCATTGTGGTGCACCAAGCACCGTGCAATCTGAAGATGTCCTGAGATCGTTGGCTTCGATCTGAGTGGAACAAGGAAACGTTGAAATGAAAGAAAATTCTGTATAAGGTGGAATGGAATGTACAAGAACCTATGCATAAATCAGAACATACCATATCTGATATGCGATCATGTTTGTGCATGATATGTTGCAGGACATGTTGGTTTCTGTTAGCTTTAACAGCTTCAACATGTTCAAACATTGAAATGCATCTTTATTGTTTGAATTTATTCACTCTTATCAGCTTCAAGTGTCCATAAGTGGCGGCATACATCAAAGCCGTGCATTTGCAGGAATCGACGTCATCGACCCAGCAATTCGATTGCAACAATGCAGTGACTCCATCGAGATCACCTCGTCGGGCAGCATGCATTAAAGCAGTACGACCTGCTTCATCCTTGCGCTCGCCTTTGCTTGGACTGTGGCTGCTGAGGCATTTCTGGTTCACCATGCGTGGTTTTGTGAGCACACGAGGACGGATTGGAGATTCACCCAAGCGACCTTGACTTGAGGAGCGGCGCACTGGGCCTGGCACTGGTGGCGTTTGAGAGGGACGGCTGCCAAGGCTGTGGCGGGATGGCTGGGAGGACATTCTCACTGGAGGAGTGCGGCAGCCGACCATTGGTCTGGGTGGTGCTACCTTTTCATTCCTTGTGGGACCCAAACTTCTTCTGTTTGGCGACAAAGGGATGGGGCTCAGCAGCTGTTCTGGCAGCGCTCGATGTGTCAAATGGAGAAAGGGAGAGCTTCTTGGTGGGCTGGACCGGCGTATGCGTCGTTGTATGACTACCCGGTGCATTGGTTGAATTGGTGCATATGCACCCTTTCCACCTGAAGTGATATGTGCGGCATGTCCCAAAGTGATGTTCTTTCCATCCTTCTCTTGCCACTGCGCGCGATTTTCCTTCAACTCTTCGAGGTTGCAGGCCTTGTGACGAAGCAACGGAATATTAGCCACGACTCATCAATCTGTGAAGGGGGGGTATAAAATCTCTCCTTGAAACGCAAGTGTGGTCTCCTTTTGCAAATTGCGCATGGCTCTTCAACATTAAAATTGGCCAATTTCCGAAGTATGATTTGTCTCCTACTGCAAGGCACACGGACAACAACAAACACAAAGAGAAAACAACTGAAAAAACTGTGGGCATGACCAAAGTAGAAAGTGAAAAATCAAAGACCCCTCTACATCCCCTATTACAAATCTAAGTGTTTTAGTAATTCCAATGGTCAGTGGTCACTTTCACTGGACAGGGAATCATCCTAACTCATCGCCCAATGTATGGCTAGGCAATTTATCCAAGGCTTGGACCAAAGCCTCATCTGCCAAAATCTTGGTCATCTTACCTAAAGCGTCAATGCATTGAGGTACTGGATTCATGCATCAAGGAACCAGATCGGGCTAGGGCAGTAATGAGCAGAATGTTCTTCTTTTTTGATCTTGGTAAAAAATAATAATTGTAAATTAGACTATGATGATGACGATGATGATGTGATGATGATTGAGCAGCATTAACCTGGAAACCTGGTAGTAACCCTTGAAAATAGTTTGGGTTTAACGATATCATTATCTATCACCATCTAAGCATGGATTCGTGATGGTTCTGCCTTCTCATTCTAAAGGTTACAGCCAAGGGTTCTTGCTGGATTCCTTTGAATGATAATGACCATGCTGCTGGTGATGATGTGTGATGATGACAACGGTAGGACCGGGATGCTATGATGATAAGGCTGTTACAGTGCTGAGGACAATCATAATTGTATATTAATCCCCCTTCCAATTGACCAGGTGGGGTTGTGCACCCCATTTTGTAGTATAAAATCGGTGCCAACTACAAAATGGGTGTGCACACCCCAACTGTTGGTTTCTACAAAATGGCTGCACACACCTTCAGATGTGTTGATGTTAAATGTGCTGTTGGAATGGGTTTGCAAGAAAGTGGGTCTATCGTCATGTATGTAGCCCGAGATGGTTTCTACAAAATGGGTGCTGGAAACTTTCACGATCAACTAATTCCTAATCAACCTCAAGAGAAGAGCTCTATAAAATGACATTGAGTTTTGAGAGGAGGGTCGATCTACAAAATGGGGTCTACAAAATGGGGTGGCCCAACCCCACCTACCCTCAAAACCAGGTGGATATCCATTTTATTTTGCGCACGACCCCACCCATTTTGTAGAGGAAACTGGAGGGGGGATGTATATTATAGTTCTAGGAACACTACGCCAATGACTACAACAAAGGCAGCGTTGGTTGTCAATTGCTCTTTAAAAGCACTGCAAAATAGATCAGCTCGTCTTTGAGATGATACGTTCCTCTTTGCCTTCTGTCTCCCTGCTCTTTCGAACCTCATGAAGATTCCTTGCATGCAACCCCCTTTTCCCTTAGGAGCCTCTCAAAAACCATCTTCACAGCTGGCTCTTTTTTGTCACGGCCTTGGCAACCAGCTCGAGAGTCCCCTGTCTCCATTCTGAGGATTTTTAAGTCGGGTTTTGAGTACCTCCAGCTCCACATCAACACCTTCCAACCACTATCCGTTCAAAAGAGTTGGCATGCGGCATGCTTATCCAAAGTCACCTGACTTGACTTCACTTGTAACTGATTGAACTATGTATATATGTATATATATATATAATCTTGCCTACTACGGAGTGCGTGTCAACTTGAACCCTCCGTTTCCGAATCCACCAACGGTGCTTGAACGATTGCATTTGTCCAGTCTATTTACTTTGCTTCCCAAAGCAGCCAATATCCGACAGTTGGGTTTCAAAAACTACATCCATCTAAGTCCCGCTTGAAATTCGGCATGCTTCACTGCACATTCTGTCCCTTTCCCCCAGGGACACGACCACAAATTGCTGGCAAACAGTCTTGAGATTTCACAAGACACCGCTGTTTCCTAAATGAAACACCCCCTGAAACAGCTGCAGGAAAGCATTTTGACAGCGCACACATTTCATAGGTGTGCAAAGTTCATTTCCTGCTTTGGTGTGGTGAAAAGTGTACAGTATCAACTTGCTGGTACCTCCCTATGTGTGACACCAACATCAATTTGCCGGGGCTCCCAAGATACGGCATTTGACACAGTAGAGACTATCTCAATCTAATCCACTGTCCAAGCTTTCACCAAAGTCTAAATGTCGCTCTGCAGCAACAGGTATGATCACACAAACAGCCTCACAGGAATGCACTTCTGGAGAGTTTCAATTTTGGCATTGTTTGCCTCCACTTATCACGGGCACATCAGTTTGGGAAGATTCAGGGATCGCAAATCGGGGCTTAGTCTGCATCAAGCACAGCGCTTGCAACCTTTTCGACTTTCCACTTCATCGTCGCTAAAGGGTGAGAAGGGTTGGCTACAGCCGATGCCTACCATGTGCTTCATGACACCATCCTCCTGTTGCAAGCATCACTTGGTGGGAGAAACGGTCTAGGGCACGATCCAATGGGAAATACTCCTGCCTTCTAGCCTGGATTTCGTATGTATTCTGATACAGGCCTATCAAAGGTATTCCTGCTAATGATTTGAATCTGGCTATCCGCAAGACTTGTAGAAACATGAAACCATGCGAAAAACGACGGGATCGGCCTGACAGTGACGAAAATAACAAAGCGTTTAATTGAATGAATAAGGTCTAAACTAAACATAATATGGGTATATATGTGCAAATGTATGAAAAGCTAGTATTTATATATATCATCATATATATTTCATATCATCATCAAATATATATGTATATATACGATATATATATATAAATATTATACATTAGATAATCTATCATACCATAATGCATAGGTTCCCCTGCGAAGATTCAAGATCACTCTACTCTATTCATGCACTTTCTCCATTTTGTTTCCATGGCAACCCCACCTCAGGCCATCGCCAGGCCACACATTTCTGCTTGGTGAGCAGCTGTAGGGGAAGTCGTTCACTAGAAGATCCCACGGGTCCAGCCTTGGTTTGCTTGGCGACCAGGATAGGTCAAGGAATTGAATTAACGAAGGACGGCAAAGGAAAATACACTGAAACATCTATCCAAGGTAAGCAAATATTCACAGTGTAGGCAAAATGATATCAATCATACTACTTGCATCTACTTATGTTACTGTATAAGCTTAGCTTATTCCCATATAAGCTCAAGAAATCCATCCTGAACACCCCTGGAGAATCTGTGCTGAACTTGTTTCCAATTAGGCATCCAAACCATCAGTGCTTCAGCCGCTTTTTGCTGCGCATCACGCTGAGCCTTGTGGCCTCTTTTCCTCTTTGCCAGCCTGCGACAAGCTTTGAAAACAAATGTTTCGTAAGCACCCGGTTCTTGAACGTCCACTCCTCACAACTATTTCTATACCTCCTAAGCCCAAATCAGCTGAGATAAGGAGAAGGTATTAGCAAGTGATCATCTGATCAGGCTTGGAGCGGGCTTTGCTACATCTGAAAGTCTGGACAAAGGGTCCATCCTTCCAACGTCATATATTTGGCTGAATTCTCGTGTCCCAAACGGAACCCTTTTGTGCGCTCCATTAATGTGTGCGTGTCTAAAAACTTCAACTTCTAAACAACCCTGTCTCGCCCAGGAGCGATTGTTTCTTTGCAACTGGTGGATTGTTGACCAGGAACAACATGCTAGGAACCCTTCCTATTCAACCTGACAAACTTATACAAGTCATCATTTTCCCCACTTTATACTTTATTAATGATCCATGGCCATCCCTTCGAAAAACGTCTGAACCGCCGGTTGGTTTCCTCTTCCGCTGATCGTCCACTTCCTCAAACACGTCAAATAGGATCCCCTTTCCAGACCATTCTGTTCATGTGAAATCAGCCAAGAATGACCCTCAAGCCAACGAATGGTTTACTAGTATTTGCCCTGTTGGGCACATGCAGGATCTTTTCATCTCTTGTTTTTGCCGGCAAACCAGTAAGATTTTTGAATTTAGAGGTTTACCATGCTTTCACATCTTTCACCACATTTTCCCCGCAAACACATACAGGACGAATCTAGCTTCTCAAAGGCTAAGTGTTACATACGATATTCACATGATGTCAAATGGGTTTATATACATAATCCTTGTGTACATTGGGCCTTCGTGCAAAAATAGAACATGTATAAATTCGACGCTATAATCACAATGTTATATCCGTTTCCCAAACAACATTACCCTTTGTTATCATTTGTTATGATTTCCTCATTCATGCTTCCATTCTCTTTCATCTCCCAAGCCCAGCAGGTCTAGTGCAACCCAAGAACAGCTAACAAGGCTTCAGCCTCCAAGAGTTCTCGAGCCTCTGAATTCGCCTGACGGAGCGGCCGATAGCAAGGGCGGGTAGACTCCGGGAAAATGTTTGCTGGGAGATCATGCTTCCCCGTCACCCCCTTCAACATCCTACAATCTACCTTTGATGCAGAATCTGGAAGCACATGGAAACTATTCATCTTGGTGCAACCCAATTTTGAGAGTGGTGATGTGGTGAATATCAAATGCTTGATGTGATGTGATTTGATGTGGTGATGTGGTGATGTGCAACCAATGAATTCAAACAGAATTCAACAAGAGCAAAGCTGACGCAGTTAGAGGAACAACTGGAGCATGAGGATAAAAAATGATCTTGTTGATCAAAAACATTCACATATTATGGATGGGTACATAGGTGCAAGTGTGTACCGCCGCTATACCGCCTTTTGCATATTAATGCATGCGGGAACACATGCACAGTAAAATGCAATGACAGTACATAATATGTTTCAAACAACATGTATACGCCGTACATATCTATCATGTGAGGATATCAATGCACATATTCAGAAAGATGCATGTACAATATAGTATAATTATGTACCACTATGTCACATATACATAGACATAGACCCTACATATATATATATATACATGTATACATTACGAATGTTCTCATGATACAGTCGTGCAGGACAATTTACATCAAGAAATATCAATGATATGTACTACCCGCATTGCCTTTACAGCCTTTTGCACTTCGGGCCGACACTGCGCCATGGAGAGTGTTTCACTTTTCAGCAGTAGGAATGTCACCAAAACTGTGTGGAACGTGTGCTGATACACTTCCAGTCATTGCGGCTTGACTAGCAGTCATTCACTGATTCACTATGCCCGGAATCACAAATTTGATTGCTGATTTGACTGGAACTGTAGGCCTAACCTGGGGCTCAGTTTGGATGCATTATAAGTGGCACCGCCAGGTCCAGGTGATGTATGGGAGGGGCAGAATGCCATGCATGCGTCTCTGTCCATATGATTCTAGAAAGCTGATTTTGATCCGAGAGATTTTCAACAATCAACACATATTTTGCACCAATCGACTCTCTGTGAAATACTCTAACTCTACCATACTCTATCCATTGGAATCATTCATCACATGGCCGACCGAGATCATATCTACCTTCACATAACATCTACAGTAAATTCATGGATCACTCACGCTTCCACGACTAATAGATGGTGTCTCTGGCTGGGGTATCAATGCTCCTGTGGACAGGCTACATCAAAGTCTACCGAGTGTACTACGGAGAATGTCATCGCAACCTCTGTTGTTCTTCAACAAACTACTCCTTCAACTGCTTCTCGTTTGGATCAAAATGCGATACCGAACTAGAACTCTGCTCGGGCTGTGCCAAGACAGAATCACACTATATTTTCAAGATTTCGCACTGTGAATACGTTTGATACATTATTTTGATCAAAGTCATTGCTGGATCACTGCAAATGCACGCCACCCAAAGTGAGGTGCTGTGGACTGCATGATTTTCTCCGCTCACGGCATGTGCCAATTTCGGGCAGAGAACCCTCAGTGAAACAACATGTGCCAAAAACTTCAAAAAAAAGAAAACACATGGCTGCACACATATCGTCTATATCTTCACACTTAGTCACATCACTAAGCCACATTCATCCGCAGTCGGTACAGGCAGTCCAAATGGAATGACATATTTTTGATAAGTTTTTGGCAGGACCCACTTGGGGCCCAGATTGGGATTGCGCTCGTTGCTGATACAAACAACCCGCATTCGGTGCCGTTGAGGCTCGCTGAGGCTCCAGGAGATGGAGAACTAAACATGAAGTTCCTCCGAGAAAAGTTCGCGGAATTTCTTGCATTTAGAAGTCCCATAAAATCAAGACGTTAATTGCTTGTTGGAAGTGGCGGTTTGTTGCTGAAACTTACGTGCGCCATCGTGCGCCTAGGATGTCTGAAACATATTGACCTATGTGAACTTGTGTAAACTTGAAGAGTTGCAACTCTCATCTCTTCTTTTCCATCTATATATTGCTCCCAACCATGTGAATCATGTGACTGCATGCCAAAGTCTGTATGTTGCAAGATGTACAATGTGTATAATCTAAACAAAAGCTATCTGAACAAAAACTGCTTTTGCGTGGTTCTTCCTTCCTGCAGTCGATGTTGCTGCCAAAATGGCTGAGACTTTACTTGTTGCATCCTATCTTTAGAGGTCATGGAAGCTAAGGATATCTGCAACGCAACAGCTTGAGAAACTCCCAGGTCCAACTGCGGGGCAAAAAGAAGCATCAGTCAAAGAAGACCAGGTCAGATCCAACTGTGACATGCTTCTGGAATGAAGATCAATATAAATACCATAGATACGTATATGATTGTACAAGTATACAAGTTTGCAAATCATATCATATCTATGATCATTCTTGTGTATAATAATCATGTGTGTCATGGAATATGCATGTGGGCAAAAACATCCCTAGGCACCAAATACAAGTACAGGGTCATGTTGGCCTTTCATGACTGGTCAAATACGAAAGAACACTCGTTTCCTGGCTTCAAAGCATCAATCCAGTCATCTCTTGAGTATAACCCACCTTAATTGCTCCTGCGTGTGTAATGTCCTAAAATTGACGATTTTTTTGAGAAAGATTCTTTCAACTTTCAACCACCAAGTGAAGCCAATACGCAAGAAACATCAAACAACTGCTTTGACAAATGGCTGGTGATTCTAGTTTCAAACACTTTCATTGTTGTGCTTCTGTTGGATCTACCATTGCTAGTCTTTGACAGTGGGCTGTGGATCTTGGACCCAGCCACACAGCTGCTGCTGGATCCTGCCATTTGGCAGGACAGCGTCCGAAAGTACCTCTATCCAACGCGGTGCCAGTAAAAATCCTCCGCCTCAATTTGCGGAGAATTATCTCATAACGTCATGAACCATGGCATAACATTTACTCCCATCATTCTATGGGATGTTACAAGTATATATAATAAAAATCATATAAATTTGAATAATTCATGCTTAAACAAGTATCATCAAATATCTGATTGAAGCTCTGAAATCTGGCACTTGTAGACCGAGGACAGCATAGGACCAAAACCTCTCAATCTCAGCTCCAGTGGCCTTGGCTTATCTGATAATCTTTCGCAACGAAGACATGTTTCGTGCATGGGTATATTCACAATAAAATAATATACGCATGTCACATGACTAATAACTGATGCATGCAATATATGGACGGCAGCTGTAGGTTTTGTATGAAGCTTACCAGCTCCAAGTTATTGGTTCTTGTTTGGAGAATTCATCACCAAAGCAATGGTTAAACTTCAAGCGATTCATAATCATCAACGCTTAAATATCATTAAGCTCCTGTCTACCATGTTGTGAGCAATGCGGTCTGGTGGTTCTATTCCTTTTTCAGCATCTTCGGAGCAGAATACCGGAAGCCGGAGTCTACAAGAACTTTGCACCATGAGAGCCTTTAATGGTTGAGATGTCTGGAGCTTTGCGTCTGATAGGTCTTGTGTGGTGTATGGTTTCATATTAGTTTGAGGGCTTGGGCATGTTGGGTCAAACTACAGTAGCACATACTTCTTGAGATTCTGAACAATTGATAAATTATGGAGTCCCAATTTAAGTCCTGCAAAGATCATTATGGATCCTTTGGGAAACACAAAAACAAATCTTTTGCCTTTGCCAAGCTCCCGCACTCCCATCACTTGTCCTCAGCGTAGCAAACGACAAGACGGACGTCAATCCAAAGATAGGTAATGTGGATAGCGAAACACACTGAAATGGTGCTGGTGATCAAAGTGTTCATAGCATGTTGGCCCTGGAGCAAAGCCACCTCTTCCCCACAGCACAAGACTCTAGCCGCTAGCCACACATACTCTTGGCAAAAAGGTGCCGCACCACCACCGAATACGCAACCCTTTTCGCGAATGTACACTCTGCCACGGGAGTAGAAGACTTCATATTCGTGGTACCATTTTGCTCTAACAGCAATACATCATCACTCCAATCCCTGAGCCATCCGGCTTGCAGCATTCGCTTCAAGCGGGTGGAGTCAGCAATCATCCCTGGATTACTCCTGCTGCAAAGCAATTTTCAATTGTGGAGATTGAGATTACATATTCCATATCTGAGAATCAAATTGGACATGACCTGGTGCTTGGTATAGCTGCCCGGCGCGAAGCGAACCATTAGATTCCATAGACTTACAGTATTCCTCGGTCCATCCTGCCATCCATTCATCCATGAATCTATTCGTTCAATTCTGTTCAATTCTTGTATCCGAGTAACCTCGTAAAACAGAACGTCGGCGAACCTCGAGCTCAACTAATCTGATCTACATAATGTCAGGGTGTCGCGTCAGGATTTACATGTGCCTATCTACTTTATTTTAGTTGAGAACTTGTATCAGATTTGTCTTATCTGAAGTAAACTACAGTTACTTACTTTCTAGATCATTCTGGTCAGTTGCTCCAATCGAGTGTACACAATAGAAACAAATATTTGATCATGTTTCCAGTGACCTACAATATCATTTCCACCACAAGCATGACGAAACTAGGAATCTTAGCGCTCTGGTAAAAAGTTAGAGTGGTGTGCAAGAACAGTTCTCGGACAGCAACCCCATGATTCAAAGTTTGCATCTGCGGGGAGGGCTCTGATGGTTCAACAACCCCTCAAAAGAGTTGCGGATCATTTTGTAGTGTGTTTCTGTCTTGCTCACTATGTCCAGCCTTCTCACATTGGAGGTCGCACTATCTTACCTCAATGAAAGTCTTGCTGAAAATAATTACGGATGATCTCCTTTGCGGGGCACTCTGTGCCCTACAATGTGATCCCTGTTTTTTGAGCCGCGAAGGTGTGGCTCCTCATGTCTGGCATCTCTCCGGTGTAGTAGTTCTTGTGCGTGGTCACCTTGTGCGGTGAAAACTCAACTTGATACCAGAGTTTTGCAGCTTGTAGATCCTTATTGATCCTTTACATACTGTAATATAGTCAAGGTGTAAAGGAATTAATCCAAATCACAGTTCCCAGGAGGATGCCACCGAAGGCATATGTCACCTTGAATTTGTTGAATTCTTCAACTAGCAAGTTCAACTAGCAAGGAATAAGGAGGAAATGAAAATGAAAGCACCACTGATTAAATAAATAATAATAAATACAATATACATAAAAATACATAATGTCACAAGAAACAAGAGATGAAAAGACAAAAGTCTAGAATTGGTACAGAAGCGTCCGAAGCAAAACACTCTCCGTTTAAGAGCACGTGCTGCATTTGGCGAGCCCTTGAACCCTACAACGCCAGCACTTTGCTTTAAATGATCCGCGATTTCTCATTCTCTTGGATCGGTCTTAGTGCCCTGTGTCAGTTCCGCTTGATACCCTCAAGCTCTCGTCTTTTCCGACGCGCTTATCTTGTTGTGATGGTAAGTGTCTCATCTGAGGAAGTCACAAAATGACCACTAAGGATACGGCAAAGCGACGATTATGGACACAGAAACGGTCCTGAAAGGTACAAACATTCCACTCGGTCATAGGATGAAGATGGATGAAGCTTTGTGCGACAAAATTCACAACTGTGTTCACACCAAACCTCTGTGCAATGTCTATAAGTCTATGCTCCGTGTAGAGTCTCACTGCATTTGGTGGTGTGGGACACAGAAAACCCTGCGGCCTGGAACGCAATGGTGGAAGCATTCTTCAAGGGCACTGGGGCGTCCTTCAAGGTTGGGGCAATTCAATGTCATGTGCAGATCCAAGATTGGAAGTCCCAAAATCATCTAGCGGATAACCACAGTGTACAACAAAAATATCATAGGCAAACTTAAACAGGACATGTGGCAGATACATGAGCGAATATTCCAATGTTGCCCTGAGTTTGGATCCTGCCGCAATTGCAATTGACATCACGATCAGCACGTGTTTGTTTTTCCACTAAGATTAGGGAACTGCATGTTGGTTGCTTCCACAACAACTTCTAATATTCTCTATTTGCATCTTGCTTTGCTTTCACAAAATACATCAAAATACAAACATCAAGCACTAAAAATCGGATGAACGACATTGGCAAAATAAATCAAAGGGATAGGACCCAAATGGAGATACCCTGGCAAATGTTTAGTCTACCATGCTGTGGCATGCCAACACGGATCGAATCTCTCCTCCACTGCCAATCGAGATCTTGTGGCGTTCGGGTGATATGGAATGAGCGGTTTCCTGGCTGAGCCGATTGAGTGGAATGAAACAGCTCCCACAAACAACACCTTCGGAAGTTGACTTGTGCAGCAACATGGTTCCTCGCACAGGAGTCCTGTCTCCTAGTATGGTTATGGGCCATCCAGTGCGCCATATCCAGTACGTTGATTGAGGAGACCCAAAAGGCACAACATGGCACAACTATACCATCTTACTATTTTGATCTATTTTGATCTATTTTGGCCTTTGGATGTGTATGGTCAGTACCAGGAGCTTGAGCCAGCATTGAAGCAAGGCCATCCAGCCATTCCCAGAAAACTCCCTGAGAATGGCCTCTCCATCGATGCATAGCAGTGTGGAATCTGCCGGTGCTGCGGGAAGCTGTGTACACCAAACCATGACACTAGTTACGGGATAGAGAAGGAACGCCTTGTCCTAGTTTCGGCTGTGAGTCATGAGAAGGCCATGACACCTGCATAAAAGCTAGTTTGGTGCAGGGTCTTGGAACAGCAAGAATGCAGTGGAGCGCGGTCCGACTCTCTGAATGTCTTAACTTAACTACCTTGACCATGCTTTCAGTTCCAGGAGTCTAAACAAGAGTTTCGGCGGCCGCCGCTATAATTCATCAGCGAGTCGTGCATTGTTGAAATAGTTAAACGTGCTGAAATGTTCTCACTTGCTGTCATGGAATGATGATTTCAATAACAATGGCTGAACACGCAGTTCGCTTCAATGTTCCCAACCAACAGATCAGCATCCATCAACCACTTCACTGCATATCACCTCGTTCCAATGGATTTGATCCCAACAGGGTCAGCGTGCCAGCTATCATCCTACTTTTGCTACTCAAGGCACTGCCTTGGCATTACAATCTTAAACAAGCACATGATGAAACAAGTATACCAACCGAATGATGACATTTCATCACGCATTGAATCTCACAGTATTGCACCCTTGCGCCTCCTTGTAGCACTCCTGATACTCAGACACCTCAACCGGCGACTTGTTTTCTGGTTGTCAATGATGGATGGCATTGACATTGATAGTGGTATTTTCCTAAAGCACATCCGGCACATCCCCTAAATGGTGTGCTCTTGGAAGAGATAAGAAAACTTACCTGCTGAACTTTCCATGTATGTCCACCTCAAACATGGCAGCATTCCTTCTGTACATTAATGGGGTTGGTCATTGGGGTGGGACGGGCATTCCTCAAAATGCGATTGCTGGATCATAAGCGTCGCCGTGGTTATCTGACTCTGGCCGCTCATAAGGTGCTTGGTTTCAAAAGTACATTCCCTTTGAGGGAAATGCTCTTCGAAATTGACATTTCTAACCTTTCAATACTACTTTACTAAAGCATTTCATTTTTCAAAACCATTTTCTGAGCAACCTGAGGAAGGTTGCCAAAGGTAATTTGGCGCTTTCTAAAATTGCAGCGCCCAGTGTATAATACCGAGTACTCCTACGATTTAACCTGAGAAACCATGAACATGAACCACCAACAGCAAATCTCCAAGTTGGACTACCATTCGCGGAAACACCATTTCCACTCTAGGTCTCCGAACACCGCTGAAGCGTGGTGCAGTCTGTATTTTCATCTTGGTACCTTGAGTGAGATGAAGTCGTAGGCAGTTTTGGAGGGCAAAAGAGGGCGATAAACAGATAGGAACTCTGGGAGTTGTTAGATAGATAGAAATGAAGTTGAGAACAAAAGTATGGTTGGATTGATGGTTCTAGTAGCACTCTCTGTGAGTTCCTTTTACCGTAGACTGTAGAGGTTCCTCATGCAACAGAAGGGTTCATGCATCCCATGTCGCTACATCAAGAATAGAAACCTGTAGCTGAAAACCTCAGAGCCTCAGAGCCATGTTCTAGAGCTTGAGGATGGAACAAATCATAAAATGAAGGTTGCATTCCAACCTGAGCTTTGCACCAGTCTTGTGGGGAATAGCCAGCATGCTTCCAGCCACCATCATGAAGCCAGTTGCAGAGCCAACCTGGCCACGACATGGTCACATCATACAACCCTACTTTGTGTGGCTAGAAGTTGAAACCTCAACCCCAGTCCTGAATTTTCATGCACCTTTCTAGGGCAGCCACATTTGTACAATTTGTCTATCTATATTCAGTATATACTTCATGCTTCCATATACTTGTACAGTCATGCACATGCGTTCCTTCAACAAAACAAACTTTGCCTTGGAGTTCTTCACGAAGTCGTGCCTCGGCAAAAACATCTGCAAACATCACTTCATTCCAAGGAAAATGGACACTTCTCTCGTCAGATTCGATCAAATCAAACCAATGCAGTCGTCGGTTGTTTGAAACTTTGATATACTTTCTATCATATGGAGGAATATGGAGGATGTCATATATATATATTTCCCTGGGTCGTCCTGGGTCCATGTCTGTAGATATCTCTGGGTTTGCGCAGGTTGTAGCACGTTAGCCAGCCAATCAATCCACAGGACTATGATCAAGCAATGCTATGTTGTTGCATCATCCACACGTCATGAGCAAGTGCTATTTGGTGTCGGTCAAGCAAAGTCTTTGGCATGGGCAATGGTTTCAGTGATTTCAATGGACAATGTAACAGAATTAATGGAACAAAGTTCTTGGTCATCTGAAATTTCGTGGGTATATGATGCTCCGTCCTTGGCTTTGCTCTGTGACCGGCCTAATCTTTCCATCCATTCAGCATGAGACTCGACCAAAATGACGATCCAGGTCTACCAAGCAGTCGATTTCTATCATTTGTTGTCAGTCTTGACAGATCTTGACAGTGGCTTCAAAAGGCGCTGCACAAAAACGTGGGAACAACTCTTAAGTCAACCATGCTCGGACGTTGATGTCAAAAGGTACGCTGACTCTGGGACACCGCGCGCTCCTTCGCTGTTGCTCTTCGCCATTGGTGCCATACGCCAGGGCAAATTGGCCTAAGAGGTCAGAGACAATGGATCGTCAGCCAGAGGTCAGAAGACAACAAATGTAAATGCAGCACTCGGGAAGCAATATGAAACATATATGAATTATGAAACGATGTATTCCAAGAAGCTATATACATTAGTATGCACCAGGTATCACTAGAATACACCTTTGACTTTGACTGACTGCGAACACAAGACCAACACAAAAACAACAACCAACAACTATAACGTTTATAATTAATAATATGCAGGCATAATGGAAACATAATTTGATATTTGATTATATTTTGATTATACACATACCTTGCCAAACCATGAATATCATCAACCAAATGTCAAGATAATGATTATTCCACAAGAATCAAACTCCACCATTTGCATGTCAGCATGGGCGTGTGGTTGCAGGGAATGGACATATATTCTACGAGTGTTGTCTATCAGGGATCCCTGATCCCTCAGTGAATTCGAACTCAACCGTCCACCATCTTACCATGTCGCCTTTGATTGGTGATGGCAGAGCTGTGATTTGAGCTTTTTGATGCTTTTTGGCTTCGAATGGACACACACACACACACATGTGGCTGGGAATATCCATAGCAAGCTGAGCAAACATCTGACTGACTATGAAATACATTGAAAAATCAGAACATGTCAAGAGTGAATTCTCAGGGCCGCAGGAGGGTGGACAACGATACATTAGCAATATAGTATAAAGAGTAGTAACTTCGAAAATGCAGCCCATGATGAACCCTTTGCAATTCGTTTGGTCAATGAGTTAGTTCAATCCTGACAAAAGCATTGCAATGTACAGAACAGAAGGATTAGAGAATTAGAGATAAAGCCATTGAGAAAAATCAATAATACAACAGCCAACCAACTAGAATTTTGGTCCTCCATTGTGTTGATGCGATGTATTCGTTCTCCCCCCAAAAAACTGCAACTTCACAACATGCAATGTAATGTACGAGCACCATACAACATGTGTTCCCTACTTAATATGTCTCTTATGTTCATCTATTTCATATGTTGACTGCTTACATTGTCGCGCCCACGGTCACCTTTTTTGGACAATGTGCAGAGTGAAGAGAATCGTCTTGAACGAATTCTCTGATGCGTTTGCGGAGTTGGTTCTGAGTTGGGAATGGTGTTGGGATCAAAACCGAACCAGAAATGCTCCTTCGGTCAAATTTGTAGAATTAAGCATTTAGTTGGCTGATTCAATGGCGAAACCTAAGCATTTTTACATTCAGGAAGAGTTGGAGAACATGCCCGATGGAGAATACTTAATACCTCATGTCCTCCAAACCAGCTGAAGGGCAAACTACGAGTATCTGAGAGAATTCCTACTTCGGCAGTGTACTTACATGTTCTTACTGTATCTTACCGTCTTACTGTAACACATGTACAGCATCACTACATTCCGAGCCGGCATCACTGTGCAGCATATTGGCAGCATGTTGCAAAACTCAACCTCTGTCCTCCATTCCCACCATAGTATCACAATCGCTATCTAAATCTAATGAACATGACAAAATACGAGATATATCACACATACTAATCACATACTGTTACAACTGGACTAGGGCACTGTGCTTCTGTCTTTCTCTGCATATTGTATCATATCGAACAAGGAGTTTCATTCAAACTCATCGTTTCCAAAAGAAACGTCTTGATGATACTGCGCCAATTCAGGAGGGCTGCATGAGGGAACAAACCATGTTGTCTCTCTGCATTAAACAAACGCAACGCGTGTTATATGGAATGGACTTGGAAGAGGCTCCAAACTTCCCAAGTCAAGAACCCGAAAGCCACTGCATTAGCACCATGGTGTTGGACACCACGGACACCCAAACGGATGCAACCTGGATGGTTATCTGTCCAACTTTAGGGTCCCAGAAACGATGCAAAACAATGGATGGATGTTCTCTGCTTGGGTTCTTGAGTAAATTTTGGAGGATTTGTTTGTCCTTTTTGGCTAGTCTAATCACTTTCTTTGGGTCTGATTTTGAGCCAACCACAGAAGTGGACAGCTCAAGCAAGATGCTTTACAGCAATATCTAGCAAATACTTCACATCATTGTCGCTCTTCGTTTCTTCGAAGATCTTCGAATCCTTGTGGCAATGTGGATTCAGCTTCACGGCCACGCTCCAGTCCGGATCGCGGCACTGCGCGGTGTGCTGCGAGACCTAAAAAACTGGGACGTGCAAAACAAAGCCCTAATGTGTCCAACTGACCAACTGAAAAACCAACCAACAAACAAACAAGCAAACAAGCATGTTCGAGAATTTGCAATCATTCAGTATGGCATCAGTCTGGCTTTCTGGATGCTTTGCGCTCATTTAGCTTAGTGGCTTGGTCCCAGTGAAATTTCCCGCGTACTACAGTAATTATATATATATATATAATCTTTTTCACATCCGCAAGCAGCTACATCCAATTTCGGTCAAGCTCTCCCCCCTATAACAAGCTGTCGCAAAAGAACTTAGAGCTGAACGATCCACCCAAACCATCTCGCCCAGCAGCCTGCAAAACAAATCAAAGCAGCAGTCAGACGGATTCATCATAGTGAGGTATGGGCTACGATGATCAATGGTGAAGCATTCGGTGAACCAAGTTTTCATTTGCAAAGCATCTTCAATCTCAGCAAGATTAGTCGTGAAGGATCACATTCAGGACCTTTGAGATTCAGGACTTGAAGAGTATTCAACGTGATTCTTGCCACCCACTTTGTAGCGCCTTGGGCGGTGTCGGTGCTCGCTTTGGTGGTGTCTGTTCTCGCTTGGGTGGTATCTGAGCTTGCTTGGGCGGTGTCTTTGAGCGAGCAGAGCCTGGCGGTGTTGACCCAAAAGTCAAATACGTATATATGGGATTACCTAAGTCGCTGGTGAGATGTTCATTATGTTGGTTTTCTGTCTCCTGTCTTCGAAAGGGCATAGGCATTCAAGATCAATCAGTGGTGAAAATCATTTGATGAGAGTTTGTGGAGCTCAACTGTTTGGATACATGTGATTACATGTGAATAGGCAAATGTGATCCATCTATTTAGAAACTTGACCCGTGTATCTAGAAATATCCAAAGTGTATGCACAGGAAAACCCACGTACTCATTTACAGTACTGCAGCCGCAGCCTGCTTTGGGCTCCACTCGGGTGGGCGTGTGGGCCTGCAGCAGCTGCTCAAAGGATGACTACGTCACGGAGATGCTGAGATCAAGCGGTAAGACTGTATGAGTATAAAGGGTGACTCTCAAAGTGGACACGTGCTGTTTTCGCTAATTGCACCTGTTTCGTGTGCCCCGACTCTTCAAAGGATATCTGCTGCTACAGTGCTGCTACAAGTACAGTTGGTCAAGTCTAAATCCATCAGTCCATGAGGAAAGTGCACCTAGAATTACTGTATCTCCTGCCAGTCACCAAATCACTTACACATACTTACGGTATATCAGTTTGCAAGACTTCCTGGAATGGGTCACCTTCGTCGCCACTCATCGCCCCTGGTACCCCCATTTGATGCCTTTTTCGCACTCGGAGGAGTTCTTGCCCTCGGTGGGGTGGCTGTCCTTCTTGGAGTGGTCTTCAAGTGAGTCGTGCTGGCGGCCTGTCCCAAAGGTCTAAAGGATTGAGAGTGGAAGGATGTGAAAGGTCTGATCTCACAGGGTTGATGTCAGCACACAAATTTCAATAAAAATTGTTGCTTCAACAGGATTTCTTTCTTCGCTATGAAGATTGTTGGCAACATCAGTCAACATCAATCACTCTTTCAACAAGTACGAAGAAGGCTGGCATTCTGATTTCACAACACGTCGTCAAGGAATGTCAAAGAGAGATTTTGAGCTGAACTACAACCGCTGTTGCCAATACTCCGTACGAAGCTTTCCGGCAAAAGAAACACAGAGGGGTCTTGCTTTCTTTGTCTTGCTCTGGATCACCGACAGTCTCCACTAACTCACGATTCATTTTCACAATTCTCACCTGCTCAGCAGCTTTTCCCACTGCCGCTCCACTTATCGAAGGACCTTATTTTGAAAAATGACGAAAGAAGAAAGCAAGTTGACTTGCAGGAACAAGTCACGGCTTTCCACTGTGTCATCACGCCTAGTGTCTACATTCTACATAACCAGAGACTATGGCCAGGAAGCATAAGATGATGCGCAATCCAAAACGTCATTGAAAGCCAAGAATGCTTCCATGGTTTGCCAACCGGCCCTCCCAACAAGGATCACTTCAACACTGAACTTCACTTCGAATCACCCGCAACATGGTGTGTTTTCGGGTTAATTGCACCTCTTCTGTCAGGATTTTCACGGTCTCCAGTAGTTCGAGCAGCCTGGATGAAGTACAAATTGTACGAGCATCGATCTACAGACTTCTAAAAAATGAAAAACCGCAAAACTCGGACCTAAAGCTCAGGTGCACATCTTGGAGCAAAAACTTATCCAGATTGACTGTGACGAAACCACTTTCCTTCAAAATTGCTTTGGGGCTTTGCTCGTGCAATGAGGGAAATTGTAATCTTAGCAGGGAGGCAATGTGTGTGCGATTTTCTATTACAGCAAGTTCATGAAGAACAACCCAAATTCAATATAAGTGCCAAATGGAAGTTGAGGTTCACCAGCAGTTCACCATCCCCGACTCAATGTTTGCATGGTGCCATGTTGAAAGTCTTGGTACATACCAATATTGCAAGACGTGAGAAAGCCAAATTATAGAATCCGGTTGATCCCTGTAGCAAGGGTGAATTTTGACCGAGCATGAACTTTAGGGACATGCCTTGGTCATCCAGTATCAATCTCATCATACCTTCATACAAGTAGATAGTATACAGTATACCTTATCTCTCTTACTCACCTCATGAATGCACATGATACTATACACACAATGAAACTAAAGGTTTCTACTGTCTGATCATCAAACTTCAATTTGATTTCTGCATTTGGTACTAAATATAGGATTTCCTTAAACCAAAGTAGGTGGACAGCATGCCTCCCCAAGAGTGTCCCCAATGTCAGCAGCTCCCAAAAAGTCTTGTAACAATTTCATCTGCCGACTGACGCCTCCGAATTTTCTGGAATCCCTACTTCAGTGCAAAATTGTCTTCCAAACAAGAACATGATTGAATATGACAATTCTACCCTGCGCTGATCCGAACGCCCGCAATTTTGCACCTCGACACCACTTTTCAAATCTTTGCGACTTCCTGCCAGGTCAGAGATAGGTTTGACTTCACCCACAGTCTCCTCGTCTCTCCTCCAAGACTTTTTCTCCAGGCTTTGCTTCATACTTGCTCTGTTTCACTTACTAAGGCTTGGCTCTTGGAAATTCGATGACGCTCCGATCCGATCAAACAAAACCATAGATACTTTATGCAGCGCAGCACACGCTCCAACGACCCCTCATCAGTGCAACTGAACAGGACGTGTCTTTATTACAACAATACTACTAAACATATACTAAACATATAATCATATCTTGATCCATTGCGAATCCACAAAACTCAATGTGCTTCTGTACCTTTAGATTTCAATCAGATCTGAAGCTTTGCAATTGTTCAGGATTGGAGGTCAGATTGGAAAGCGGAAAATAATGTCTTCCAATGTCAGGTCCTACATCAACCTTATCAGGCAAGAGTTCAAGCAAAAAAATAGCAAACATATGTTGTGTATTCGTGCGCCTGTTTTTCACTCCTTTTGGATCTGCATAGGTCTCCACCCAAAGATCTTTCCCTCCCTCGGGCCTCTGGAGATGCTCCGATTCCTTTGGGCTCCTTCCGTAGCTGCTCGACCCCTAAGCGTCGGGTATGAATGGTTGATAGATAATAAGTGTGCGTGAAATTTAAAGTTTCAACAATATATAATATAATATATACATTAAGTATAGTTACACTTACCGTACTAGCATATTATACGTATTCATGTTTCCACATCCATGAAGAAAGGAATGAACACTCGCGAAGAGTGTACGACCTTGCCATGTACAATGGAAAGATGGTATGCTGACATTAGACGTTTTGTTCAATGTGACGATGCACAACTGAGACAAGTTTGAACAAATGCAAGGGGACTTCAGGCAGGGCGGAACTGTCACATGAAGGGCAAAGCAGCAACACCATGTGACAGCTCTGAGTGCACCCGCTCCGACTGCGACCGGGCGGGTGGCGCTGACCGCCCTTGCAACGTTGAAGCCTTCTGCGGGGAGGGGGAGAAGGGGCTTCCAACGCCTTCAGAAAACTGAGAGCTTTGTTTAGAGAAGCACTTGCGAACCCACATCTGTGTATTTTCAGCAATTGATTCAGAAATATTAATTATATAGTATAATCATAGAATATGAAACAATATAAAACATATTTGCAAGTTGAAAGGGCGAACACAAATGAATACAGCCGAACACGCATTTGGTGAAATGCCCTCGGCAACCCTCTCATTGACAAATTTGTTTTTCTGCACCTCGTTCGGTACTTGCTGCCTTGGAGGCGTTGACGCGCGCGGAATCCTCGCCAAAAAAAGCTCTAGCTGAGGCAAAGCTGGGCGTTTTCCAGAGATTTAGGCACTCCTAGATTTTGACTTGCTGAAAATGATAATATTATGCAGGTATGATCTATCTTAGGTTTATGTAGTCTACAAAGTAAAGACTTGAAGGAAGTTTGTGCAGTCTGCGATTCCATTGTGTGGCGTGGCTGAGAAATGCGATACATGACTTCGAAGTATTAACAGTATGCGACTGCATTTTTCTGAAACAACACGATCATAGTACGAATGTGCGCTATTCTGGGCACAGGCAGCGACCAATTTATACCATTGAACAATCCAAATTGCCTACATACCTTGACGAATTGTCTGAAAGTCTTCTGGATCATCACCAGAGATTTGTTCTCAAGACTTTAAAGGCTACAAGCTCAAGGGCCACAACTACGCACCTTCAAGTCATTGTCAATGAAAGGACAGCTGACTAGTTGTGGACGTACAGTAAAAACATATTGATGTTAGTTGTACAGCATATATATATAATCATATCTATATATAATAAAACAAATGTATAATGTATATACATGGCAAAAACGCAAAGCTTCAGAGTCTGTCAATTGCATCTTTAGAGAGCAAGTTCGCTCCAAATTGATTGCACTTCAGCACTCCAGAAGGTTTGACGATACGCGTAGCAAACCCACTAACCAGGCTTCATAGTTGTATCATAGTCGCTCAGGTCCAGGAGACACACAGACCAAACTCCAACATGAATATCGCAGCCGGGGCCCATAACTTTCCTGCTTCCACTCATCTTTGCATCGTTCGCAACCACCAGCGGTTCTGCTGACGCCTGCTTGCATTGTGGGCCGATTGGAGCCATCAATCATCAACCTCCTTCCCAATCAGCAATGTCAAGTTTCAGGTGTACACCTACCAGTAGCAGGTAACTTACCAGTGAGCATTATACAGCTGCAGCTGCATCAGTAATTTTGAAGGGATTGGAGTAAATATATATAAATATTTTAGCCTCTCCAGCATTTCTTCTCTTCCCTCGCCTCTGCCCTAGCAGAGCTGCTCCGTGCCCGAGGTGGCTCAGCACGACGGCGTGGGGTGGTCATCAGCTGCAAACGACACCTGGGAGGGCGAACTGGGATGGAAACACGGTTTGATCTGCAACTCTAGGTTGCTTGCTCCAGGTACAGTAGGTATGTTGACATAGCAAACGTTTGTCGAAGACATATGAAGACATTTAGTTTCTGTAACAACTTGTTCTAGAACAAACCCGTCCATTATGTTTGTCCATTGCTTTACATGTTTCAGACTTTTAAAGTGAAGCAGTGATGCCCCCTTGTTCTTCCAGACTTGCAAAGTGTGAATCTTATTCCAAAGTAAAACATTGTCATCTTGAAAACAAACCTGTTTCCAAACCAGCTATCTGCCTGATGATGCTGACCGCTCCTGCATAAACACATCCAAGAGAATCCTTCGGGACAAGTAAAGTAAAAGAGAGGGAACATCCTTCACCTGAATTCCCTAACAGCTTAAGCAAAAGCAGAAATACCACCATCATACCATCTATCTGCATTGTTTGAAGCAGTCAGCGGGGGACTCCGCACGCCCCGCTGAGCAACATGATTTTTCTGTGTTTGTGATTTTCTGAGCTCATCACATATCCAATTCATCTCTTTCATGACACTCCTGACATTCTGACATTGTTGGACTCCAAGTGCTTTCTCATTGCTGCCCCAAAGACAACAAACAGAAAACATAACAAATTCTCAAAAACTGGTAGAAAGGCGCTCAAACGCAAGGAGAGTGAAGAGTGGCAGGTAGTTGGTCCATTAGCATCAAATTCTTCAATTTCCTGAGACTGCATGTGCCTAGGCCACACTTCATATAATCCTCACATTGTGTCACTGAAACCACACCAACCCCACGAGACAATTGGATGATACAATGAATTTGAGATTGATTGATCCCTTCTGGGTCTGGGTCTTGGTGGTCCCAATGTCCAGAAATTCGCCTGCAAATGCTTTCGTTCCTCTTCCCGGCGACTTGCGTCACTGTACAGCATCTCAAACCTACCCACAACTTTGGTCGCTGGAAGAAATGGCGTTGTGTGTTCCCTGATAGTACATACCAGATTATATAAGGCTCCTGATTCATCTGAAAGGAGCGATGCCTTGACAATTCGTCTCTATTCAAAAAGGATCATGAAAGCATCACAGCATGAGATCACAGGACAAGGACTGAAGGTAAGTTTGAGTAAAGGTCATTCAAACCTAGATCGGCGTCTCCAAGGATTGATGTCGTTTCAAGGAACTATCACAACTGGTCGGAATTATTAATGCGAAAATCAATCATGCATCAAATGCGTGCATGTGTGATCATCTGTCTGTAGTCTGCATGTAGGTGCCTGAGCAGTCATGATGATGAACTTGTTCTGACTCCTATGAAAAGGACTACTCGGAATGCAATTGATAAATAACTGAAGACATAACTTTAGATTCTGTGTAGTCTGACATGCATTTACGTCGTGATGCCTGTTACAGTGGAACGCCGGGATCAACAATTCCCCAAAAAATAAGCATTGTTTTCTGCGGGTGTTTTTGCAAGTCTTGTCGGGGTGACATAGTGGCATGAAACATCTGAGAGGCATCAAGACATCATCAAACAATATCGAACATCCAATGCAGGCCTTCCAACAAAACAACCCGATACAACTGCTGTATGTCAGCTTCAATCACGAATAATTCAGCACCAACACCCCAAACTCGAATATCAAATCTTCCTCACGATCATGCCTCGCAGGTCCAGTTGATGCACTGCGACGCGGCGCCTCGTGATATTGTTCAAACATATATTAAACGCAGATGGTTGTGGAGACCCGCAACACTCACAAGCCTTGAGCTGCTGGTTGTGCAAACGCCTTGCTACCTTGACAGGGATTGATTGTGCACCATGGGCAATTTGGGATGGATGCTGTACAAATGCTGTCACTCTATATTCATCTATGATCTATACATAAATAATTTGACTCCTAGCTCTGAAGAAACGCACCCCTTTGCCATTGGGCGTCACAGGTCCCTGAAGTAAGACCCTGATATTTAATCTATCATTTATCATTTATAATCATAATTCGTAATCCTTCATGCTGGACCCAAACAGAATGTAGCTCAGTCATTTTCGAGCAGTACAAAGCTTTGCAAAGACACGGTGCATGAGTGATATTCTGATACTGGCATGACGCGCCTCCAGCCGTTCAATTCTTTGCAAACCATCTTCGTAGAGTCGCCTCCCATGTAGAAAAATGGAGATATGGCAGGGCCTTGGAACGTTATGACATCTAAGTAGATACGGTATCTACAATTATACGACCCTAAATCTATACCGTATCAGTCTGTATCGTCTTTACATCTGGATTTAGAGTGATTACAAACTCTACATGGCTTCACAAAACTGGTCAGGAGCAAGTGCATGTAGCTGCATGCGAGTGCTATCTCCATGGCAAATTTGTGGCCTAGTTCTTTCCACCAAATCTGCTTCCGAAATGCTGCAGCTGGCATGCACTGAGCCTGGCCGTATCTGGGAGGGAAGACTACTTGATGAAATTGGGCCTCTCTAAGGGCAAGCAGAAACGTAATGAAAAGATGTACTGCACTAGAATGCAATCTATTGATGCCCAAACCAGCCAACTGAACAAGGAAATAAATTGATGAAATTGCGCACTGGGTCTTTCCTGCCATGGACGCAATTTGATCCAATTGCACCATTGTAACCACTTCGTTGCTTCAACAAAATGTTTCTGCTTTCAAGGGGGGCCCGCCTTCTGCAAGCTGCTGGGAATGACTCGCAGCCTGAGTGGGAAATAGTTGTGCAACCAAAAAGAAGCAAAGGAGAGACATTGGAAAACGAAATCAAAAGTCTTACTGCATTCTTACTGCTTTGCTCACAAGAAATGACAAGAAATGTGATCCAACATGAATTCACCGTCTGTTCTCAAAATCAAAGCATCACTCTAAGATTGAACTGCTCCCATGATCATGCTTAGTATTGTCGTTTTCACAATATTCCAAAAGCTTCCTAGTGTAACTCCACCTTGACTTGATGGACCCTGACCTGAGCCAAAACCAACTCTCCAAGTTTTGCGGATCACGAGCATCCGTGCATTGGCCGCCCTCAGTTGTTCCATGCGCTTCTCCCGGTCAAATTTCTCCCGGTACAAACGCTGAAAGATCTGTCCAGGTGCCAAAGCATCAGGAAATCAAGCTGTTGATGGGTTTCATTGTTTCATCACCGTAATCTCACAACACATGGTAGATACGCATGTGGAATAACACGAAAGGTAGCTCAGGCAGGAATGCAATTAATCAATCGAATCAAATCCACGTCTGACAATAGAATACTGACATCGATTGACATGATGACATGAGATTTGACGTTATACAAACACTACAGGACAAAAACTGGGAGGTAAAGTAGCTGGAGAGTTGATTGTGTGTCTTTCTGTCTGTGTGGTTGATTGAAAACATGACGAATTGAAAATGAATGAATGAATGAATGAATGAATGAATGAATGAACGAACGAATGAATGCATCTTCCACATCCTTTGCTGGATATATCGACAATGACACAGCGAGGATCAATACACACGGTTGACAGTTGGAAACATTGAGAGAGATAAAACTGATGCTTCAACCATAAAGATAATGCAATAATGCAAAATCGTTTGAACCATGTAGACCATCTCATTCATCATCAGGATGTTGTGACTACAACGTTGCTTTTGCACCAAAGCCTTGGTCACCTTCATGATACACAAGAAAGTTCATTTGTCACTAATATGGGATCGGCTTTCCTAATCTCCAACCGCGCCGAAAAGCAAAACAATAACGGCCCTGATAGCACCTGATCAGGCTGAGTCTCAGCTACACTTCGATGGACGCAATGCTCGGCCTTGGACCAGCAGTTTCGAGCGGTATTGGTGACGTAATTATTTCACCCTCCATGGATAGTTCTGTCATCCACCTTGCGACATTCATTGACATCTATTCTCACATCAACATTGTCTAAACAATCGTCCACCAATTGATGGCATGATGTCATGTGGTAATTCAGTCCCCAGGTCCCAGACTAACCAAAACTCCTCCTGTTGTTGGGCTTTTTGACGCTCTTCTCCCAGTCGCTTCTGGCGGGTTGCAAGTTGTGTTTCTCCACCTCGCCCTTCCTGTGCTTCTATGTGTAACTGTTTCAAAGATCATTCATGAATTTACCGCGATGTTGAGTGAATTGTTTAGAGAAAAATCAAAGTGACTCAAAATCGCACCTCCTTCAAAGGAGCGCTGTTGTACAACTGCTCCCAGCGGGGAGGCTCCTGATTGTACATCACATGAATTTTGTGGACTGAGAAAAGGATTTGGACTCCCAACAGGCCTCTGGAAAAAAGGAATACCCAACATAGATAGAGTACAAGGACCATATTCGGAGATGCATTGAGACTTAGCCCGAAGCAAGAATCTGAACAGTCCAGTCCTGGCT
Source organism: Breviolum minutum Mf 1.05b.01 (assembly GCA_000507305.1). Lineage (NCBI taxonomy): Eukaryota > Dinophyceae > Suessiales > Symbiodiniaceae > Breviolum > Breviolum minutum. The sequence continues at coordinate 190,062 of DF239371.1, forward strand.
TTTTGATGAAGACAACGAAGAACACTGGGATGTTAAAGCATCCTGTGAAGACGTGGACCCAATGCAGGATGCAAATTCCACCCAAAGTCACTGCAAAATGAGAGAGCACAAAAGTCATGTCAATCGATAATGCCTCTATTAATACCAAACTTTGATTCATGGGTAGTGTCGCTTTTGCATGTCAAAATCTGTATAGATACAATTCAAATTGTGTCACATCATATTGCAGATTGCTCAAGTCAGTCTTTCGTGTTGCTCTGCCAGGTGATATCCTGTGTATTCTTTGATATTCTTTGTGCATCTGCCAACATAAGCTCGTACTTTGTATAAGCAAAGCAAACAGGGACCTTCCAAGCACAACAAGGTGCCACAGTACGCAACATCATTGCCACACCATCTTACGTTTCAACTCTACAAGAATATCCGCCGACCCGGTTCGGCGTGCACAGTCTTCTTTTCTTATGTAGCATCCAAAATTTTGTCACAAGGTGCCAAATCCCCAGTCCAAAATCCAAGATCCCCAAAATCCAAAATCCAAAATCCCCAAAATCCAAAATCCCAAATCCCCAAATTCCAAACTTTGCACATAAAGATCTGCTACATAATGTTCCAAAAATCCAAAATCCAAAATCCCCCAAAATCCCGAAAATCCAAAATCCAAAATCCAAAATCCCCAAAATCCAAAATCCCCAAAATCCCAAATCCANTAAATACATTATACTGAATGATTCTTCTATAATCCGAGCAAATATCTGCTGAACCATGTGTTGTTGTCAAACGAACAATCGCTGCACTTCCACAATAGCTGCCAGCAAAACCCACGAAATTCTGCACAAATCTCCTGCAGTTGCATCTCTGCTTCATGTGCCAGCCGTTCCCGGCGTTGCCGTCGCAGCTCCGCTTCGTGATAAAGGCGACCATAGATGCGAACCGCCTCCAAATGTCAAAAACCAGACAAGCTTGAGTCTGCAGAAAAGCAGAACACGACTAAAACAGACCATCCGCTTTTGTCTAATCTGAATCACAGCTCCAGGCGACCTCCTCAGAGGAACCAGTACGTACCGTGCATCTTTTCCTGGCGCGGCTCCAATTGGTTACCGCTTTTCAATGACCTATCAAAAGGCAGAATACCTTGGATTACACATGACTATATAAACTGCTTGGGTTACAAAGTAGGATCCCAGTTGAAGCACATCAACATCTAGAAACATAGTTGCCACAGGATAGGTTGCATGCTGGCTGGACACTTCAGGAAACAAAGGAACCGTGATACAAATCCTCAACTTCCAGCGGTACGAGTATGATTCCAAATCGGGATATATAGGCCATAGGTGTATATATATATATATACATAGACAACATGAATCAAGCCAGCGGCACCACCCTGAGAAACTTGGCATGTCTGGGATGTCAGTTCATCTACTATCAGCAGCGCATGTGTCGGTCTATGTATATGTGTGTGTGTGGACATAGTATGACACACTGGTCGCATTTGCTCTGTGTGGGCCGAGCCCATCATAAAGGATGGACAGCCATGCTGAAACACAAGGTGGCGTCAGAGTACATAGCTGGATGGCGGACCCAAAGATGCCAGGAAACAGGAGGAATATGAAAAACAAAAATACAAAGGAAGGGCATATATCCGGATATGCCAGAAAGGACAGAAATCAAGGTGGACAATGACTATACCTACATCAAACTACTCTCAGAGCACTGTCTGCTTCACCAAGCAATTTTTTCCACACCAAATTTGAACTTGACCGATGATCAACTTGTCGCTTGCGGTGTTTCCACTATGTGGGTTGGTGCATCTCTGGGTCGCAAAAGGGCTACTGTAGCTGAAAGAGCAGAACACGATACAAAGCTCTGCTCCGGCTCAGAAGATGGGGGTTGCAGCAAGGTTAGGGTCCCAACCGGGTATGAGAACAAGTTGTAGAAATTCAACGAGTTGTGAAGTTTCTTGGCTGTTGGGGGGAAAATCTAAACGCTGTCACATGCTGAAAACACTCACAAGGGAAGCGTGAGAACGGTCTCAAAAACATTGGCCAGTTGGGCAGTTCATCCAATTTTTCAGCCTCCTCTCGATCTGCAGTCTCCTCGCCATGCGTTTGCTGAGAAACTCAAGATGACCAAAAAGTCATGCATTGATTTGCAAAACAATGTCTTGTACAAGGACAGTATCTAAGAACAATGAGCAAATAAATGACTATGTACTAAGTCATGTTGTGTAGGAAAAAATGGCAGGATAGATTCTCGATGATATGTAGATTGATCAACTTCCCCTTGACTTGGCACTTGCTAGTGACCTGCTGGAATTTCACTGGCTTGTTTGTCCCAGTTGATCTGTGGGCATATTCCTTCACACATACTTATCTACCCCGCCTAGCTATCCATCTTCACCCCAATATCTGTGCATATACCTGTCTGTCTGTAAATAGCAAATGTATATCTATTGCTATCATTACGTATGCCCTACTATCTATAATATGGGCCTGTAGCTATGTCTATGCTGATATCTGTATGCGTGCCTCCCTCTGCATCTATGCTTCCACACCCCAATCTATACTATATATAATCTGTTCGTTGTAACTACCCTCAAACCATAATTACTACGTATAGGTAAACAAATATATGCATATCTACAAGACCATAGTATCGATCTTGTTCTTTGCTAGGCTAGACATCGTCATACATCACAGCATATCTATTTATGGGAACTGTATGGGTATCTACACCTACATGGATGCCTTCCAAACAGCATTTGTGATTTGCGTCAAAGTCTGCACCGACCACACGGCATAACGGTTGCCTTCATCATGGAGAGCTTTTCCACTCGAGTCTTGGCACAATGGGCAACGGAACTGTGACAGTGCCAATCATACTTTATCTCGGTTTTGTTTGCCATGAATAATATACACATGTATATAAACGCTTTATAATACATGTATATATATATATATATATATGTACATGTAATGTCGCAAAGATTACAAGACTCTCACTCTCTCTCTCTGTCTCTTTTGCTATCGTAGATGTCTTCATGCCTATTTCTACGTCCGGGGCTCCATGAATCTTCGCATGACATCGTTCTGGTTTTACTATCAGGTTCATCACCACCAGTGTCTCTGCTTTCTGCCCAGCTTCTGCATGGGAGGCATGAAGTCGTTGGAACACGTCTGTGGCTGTAGGCTTCAACGACTGGGCGCCGGTGCTGCTGCTGGTGGTACAGTCGCAGTCATGGTGATGAAGGGGTGGACTTGGACAAGGAAAAATCCCCAAACCCCATCGGATAGTGGCAAACGTCCGCAAAATCACAAGATTTAGGTTTTTGAACATGCTTTGTACAAATATATGTGAATAAACACATGGCATCAGGGCAGCAAGGCACTACATGTACCTGACGATATGACCGTCATTTGTATCTTTAGATATTATGATAATGATAATAATAATAGATGACAAATATTGATACAGTAAATGCCATGATAGGTTTCATCACCCATGACAGGAAAGCAATGAGGGAAGTTCTCTCAAAATACTACAGCTCCTGTGAACTTGAAAGGGAAACATCACGAAAGCAATTGGCGAGGGCGAGACTTGACGAAATTATGAACTAACGGTATCGTCAAATTTCTATATGAGATCATCACATATCCTAGCTATGTATGTTACTATTGATGTTACTGTGTGACCCATAGCCTTCACTCAATGAAACAACGACAGGTTGTCATACTGTCGTTAATGAGCGATGGACGAAACGGTATGATGTGGAAAAAAACATCGGAAATCCTGCCCCCACGAAAGCACAAACACAATTTAAGAATAGATCGTCTCACAGATTTTATACTATAATAACATAGTAATAATAAATGATATTAAATAATAAATGATAACCATATGCTGCTTCTGATAGAACCTTCCCCAGAACCCATGGGCTATTGATACGCCTCTTTGTGGGTCGAAACATGTATCCAGTAGTACATGACATAGAATTAGATACGAACAAACCATCTACAAGTAGCCTCAGGCCAAGGGACAACACTGAAATGAAAAGTGATTGCCTCTCTCACTTTGTAACAACCATGTCGATCCAACAACATGCAACACTAGAGTTAATACTCATGGACTCATGTACCTATCCAGGTGTAAACGAATTATAATGATATATCCAGCTGTCGATCTATCAAATTGTGGCGCAACACAGTAAAGCTCTAACTTCGCTAAAACACGAAAAGATGGAAAGAAAAACAGACCTCGTGAAATTTAGTATGTCCATCCATCCGTCCAATCATCTCTCCGTGTTGTCCATCATCCATCTATGCGTCCATCCCTCGATATGTTATACGTAACCCAAACCATGAAGTACTTGGAAGAACCAACACATACTACAACAATCAAGCTCCAACCTGTAGCCTAGTCATGGCAACAACTGACACCTGGAAATTGATGGTAATCCTAGAGAAGGAAAAGCCCGACATCCAAACACGTCAAAACTTTCACTATCCAATTCCAATCCATGCCTGCCCCGGAGCCACACGGGGCGCTCGCTCCTCGCTACCATTTTCCTGTGACAATTAGACCAGAACGAAACTTTGTTGAATTAAAAGAGCGACAAGAACAAAAACCAAACATATGTACCGCGTTCTACGCGAGCAATCAATGCCACAAATAGCAGCACAGTTACAGTAATTTTGGGGCTGGTTTCCTGATTCAAGTGATATCATAGCTGATATAAATAGAGAAACATATGTCATGACAATATATATCATATTTAGATACCGTATGATGTCATCGTATCTGTCGAACAGTTAAACCAAAATGTTTTTTACGAATTGATCCCAAATGACGGATGTTGTACATCGTCTCCCCGAAAGCTTTTTCAAACATACCTGGTATGAACATCTAAGATTACTTGTGGTCAAATCAAAGCCTTTGACTGCAATACACGGAGCAGTGCATTCCAGTGAGAAAGGCACTCCTATCGAGGACCCCAAACAAACTTGTAGAGCCCAATCATATTTTTCCCTTTGAAAGAAAGCACCTGCAGCGTTAAGGCCTCCATTTCTTCCTGGCTGGACGAGACACAATGCAAGCATAGATAGGGGGACTACTACACCGCACAACAACATGAAGTCCTATGCGCTGAAATATACCATACCCCCGCACTGGATTGGATTTGGACACATTTGGCATGTTGCTTTGGGTCTTCAATACAGAAACAGGAAATATCAGGAAATCATGTAAAGTCAATGTCTCATGTCAATGTCAACAAGAAGACGGGCAAGCCAATGTATACTAGTCTATGCATGCAGTCTGAAGTTGCAAATGCAGATAAAAGCAAGCAACGATCACCTATTGACACATCAATGTGAAGCTACAAATGTCATCAAATTTCTGCGACTCACACCTTATCCGATGGTCGGACGATCTAGAAAATGAAGATTACAACATAAAACCTATACATAGAAAAGGCACAGCATATCTCAACACGCGCCCCACCTCTTATGTCTCTGTTTGCAGCCAACCATCATGGAAAACAACAAACCCGAGAAGGGATTTGCAAAGTCTTGTGCGTTGTGTGATGATTTGTTTGACATTGAAAATCATTGAAACTGAAACACATGTTTTTTCATGTTTTTTCTAACTAAGTAATTACATGTTTCACAGCATGGAGGTATTGTAGTGGTACAAAAATACAGTGAATATTGAGACTAAATATTTCTTCAACAACAACACTACTACAAATAACACGTATTGACAAGGACTGTATGACGGCTGAGATACGTCGACGTCGTGCTCTAATTATCTCGAATTCATGGGTGATTGTACCATGTACCTTGAGAAAGACAATCAGTCACAGAGTGTTGCCTGGATCTCTCTCCCTCTCTTGTCGCTCTTCACATAGGCGACAAATCAGCGGTGAGGCTTTAGGTGTTTGAAGCGTTTTGTCGAAACAAACAGCTCAAAGACTGCTGGAATTCCTCAATGGGCCCCCAGGTTCCGTCCTTGCAGACTGCAAACGGAAAGCAGCGCATGTTTTAAAATTAAAATGTTTTAAACGCCGGGCTCTTTGGCATGGTTCGTAGGATCGCTTTGTGGAGTATTTTCATTTTTGCTCTATTCGCACAGCAAACTTGAACCTATAAGGCCTTTTGGGAATAAAAATGGAAGACAGTCAAGCGGGCTGCAAGCTTGGCAGCACAAGGAGATGGCGACCGAGCACGTTGGACAATCAAGACTGAAGCGCCGTCATTGGTAGTGGTGCACTTATGTCTAAATTCTGCATGAGGTTGCCGTACCCGAACACGAACATGCAGGGGTTGATGAGTCAATGCTGCGGTGCAGTGCTTCAATGCCCAAAGCCTTCGATTGGACAAAGACCACCAGCAACCATTGTAGAGAACCACGTCCAAAGGCTCCAACTCTCTCAAGGGGTCAATCTGCTGGGAATTTAAGTCGTTGAGAAGATCAAAGATGGGCCTTCCGTTGCGGAAATTTGGGCTCACAGTAGCTTGGGTAAACTTAAGCCTCCGAGGGTCCATCTTTCGCTCCACGCGGTAGACATCAACATTTGGTTTCGAGGATGCTTCTTGGAGCAAGTGCTGTTCATCTACAGGGATTGACAATTGATTTTGGATGGCTGCAATCACACTTTCCCTGGAAGCAGTAGGCAGCGAAATCTCCTTTGATGCTGGGCCATAGATGATGCAGGTCTTCCCTCCACCTTGCGCTGGCTCACAGAGACTTGGTGTTGCAGCCTCGTCAGTAGACGATGCACCCGTTGATCTCAAAGAACTTGTGGAAGCATGGCTCTTCTGAGGCGAGTTCAGCTGGTTCTGGGAAGCCGGCTTGTCAGCATGAGAAGGCTCCACCAGAGACTGGAGCGTGGTCGGCTTTGCGGAAAGAACCTTCTTCTCTTTGGGCTGTCGGAGGGACAGCAAGCTGTCATAGTCTGGTCTCCCACCGTCACCTGCAGTGCGGGCCATGATTGCGGAGAGCGGTCCGTCTGTCTTGGCACCAAAACTAGGCACAGCTGGATAGGGTGATGCCCTTGGAACGGGCAGACGGTCTGCCAGTTGCAACACACGGTCTGCCATGGTACCGTCATGTCCTGAAACAAATTTTGATTCATCAACTGTCCCTGGTGCAGTCGATGTCTTTGACTGCGATGATGGCTGGCTGCTGCTATCCACCTTGGAATCTACATTGGATTGTGTTTCCAATTCGACCATCGCCCCAGCGGTTCGCAAAGTTGATATACTCCCGGCGCTGGAAAACGTTGCTGGAAGGCCAGCGTCGCCATCTGCAGCTCGCCCTGTGTCCTCTCAGGGTTGCATCAATGAATCAACCATTGCCGGCAATCCTTGCTGACAAATTGTATCAACGTAAACATGAAGTTCAAACGGGCTTAATGCATTTGGATTCTGCTGCTTGACAAAAATAGTTGTTTCATTAATCAATGACAACAAAACTCACTCAGGTTGCACAGTGATCATTAACAAATGCTATTCAATAGAGTTGCCGGATCGCTGCCCCTCTTTCATTTTCACCGTGCTGGGCAGTGCTGGTGTCCTGCTGCCGTGTAAGGCGGAGTCTCTTCCAAGCATGCTCGTCCAGCTTCATCTGTCTGCATGTCTTGCCACACTTGTGGGTACGAAAGAAAGCCCGCATTCCCTTCTCGCCCAAATCACCTGGTCCAAATGACCCTTCCAGCGACACTACCTGAGGGTCTGTCAAAAACAAATGTGGCCTAGAGCGCTGGCCCTTACCCAAATGCACACCCTGCAAATCCAAGACCATGTGCTTGCCTCCGCTGGCTTCAAATGTGAAATGGGAAAATGCCTGGGCAATGTCGGAGTCGGGGGCTTCCAAGTCAACATAGCCATGGTTGGAGTTGTACTTGCGAAACAAGCCGGGCAAATATCGCTCACCTACCATGAAGGTAGCGGGGGCATCACTCCCTTTCTCTGCCTCATACAGATTGCATTCGACAAACACAAGCCTGGGCATATTCCAAGCATTAAATCCAGCGCGCCCAACTGCAGCAAGCCCAAAAACACGAGCATAAAATTTTGCAGCCGCACTACTCTTGGCATAGGAAGAGACAACTTCGTAGGAATTGTGCCATTCATCAACATATCTTGAAAGTTTTGCAACCAGGCGGGCATCTCCTTTTGTTTCTCAAAGAAAGTTCTCAGAGAGTCGGTGACAGCTGAGATGCGTGGCAACCGTGCGGAGCCATCCTCAGATACCACATCGACAGTTCTCATTGAGCCTGACGTGTCAACAAGCACAATGATATGTGCCATTTGCACCTCAGTAGGGGCCTTACTCTCCACATCTGCAGCCTTCTTGGCTCCTCCAAACGCCTGAGGGAGTTCACCCACTTGGTCACCCTCTTCATCACATTCTTCATCCTCATCATCCTCAACAATTGTGGTTTCGCCAGTGACAGGGATCAATGGTTTCACCCCCATCTCCAAATTCTTCGCAAATTGAAATAATTGAGTAGCGTTCTCGCCATCGACATAGTTGTCTTCTCCCAGGATGGCATCATGCATCTCTCTACCTGCATAGTCTGTGCCATCTGTGCAGTGGAGCGAGACGTACGCAGCGTACGCACTCCAACAAGGCTGACAATAGAAAAAAAAATTGTCGCACCATCCCCACCTCTCCTTCTGGCACCAAGCACATTTGCCACGAGCTCCTCGAGCTGGCTTTTGAGGGCTCGACTTCACCGCTTCAGTACTTTGAGTTGGGACAAACGTTTTTGCCGTCGATCTTAGCATGGCAAGAACTCTCATGGCACCTCTGACTCTGTCACCTCTCCTACTTTGAACCTTTGATTTTACAGCAAATTCCAGCGGGCAAGCAGCTGCCACAAACTTGATAAAACATTGAAGTCAAAATTGTGTGTTTCTTTCAAACGCGTTGAAAACATTTCGGATCACGCTGGGAAGGATATACATCATCCTCGCATCCATTCCATGTCAAAGACTGTCAAAGGCACCTCTTTCTTGGACGGCCGCATCTAAGTGGCGACATTCGGCGACATGTTACGTCTTACCTGCACCTACAAGTCTATTGAGCTACTCCCTGGAACTGTTCCACAGGTTGTGGCACCTGCCCCCTCTTGAGTATCGATCTTTTTCCCAAGAGCATAGTCTTGCCTCAATCTGGTCAGCCTAGGAGACACGGCACTTCTGCACAGATTCCTCCTCCTCATGCATTCCGTTGGCCTGCGACAGCTTGCAATGCAAGGAGATTATATGTTAGCGTGTTAGATCTTGTTTTCTTTCACCAAGAGATAGATCTTACAAATAAGGGAGGGCAATCATCTACAAAATACGCAACATCCCACAAGGCACGACACCCAAACACGTTTGGAGTTGAAAACAAAACAAACGTCGGTTGACCTGGAAATTTATGCGAACGACACTTTGTCAAACAGCTTCACATTGCTCTTGGAACCATTCAATGCAGCTGTCTTCGTGGTGATTGCATTGGTCACTGCTGGCCGCAACAAAAGCATTCAAAATATATAATTCAAAATATATGTTTCAAAATATTTCAAAATGATATATGATTTGGTTTTGACAGCTTCCAATCATACACAAGGAACTTCATCAACACCCCCTGCCTGGGAAGTCACATTGCCTGGCCGTAGAGAGAAGTTCTCCGGGAAATCAGAGAAAACCATGAGACGACCGACAGAAAAACATCAATGCCGGTCATTTCTGATACCTTGTGCTAGAATCCGAGATATTCAGATGTCATAGAGTCATAGAGTTCTGAGATGTGAATCTTCAAATGTCAAACAAATTGAAAGATTTGTGTGGTCCCACATCCAACCTCCTTTGTGAGGGGCAGCTCTCTGTTTGGCCTGGACATTTAATTCACTTGCATCCAGGAAAACAAACCATGGGCAAGACATCCACATTGTATTGGCCCCTCATGCGAACCACACATTAAAGAAGCAGCTAAATGGCATTTTGCAGACAGTACTTTGTACTTCAATACGTCAGTAGCAAAGCAATTAACACCTGCTTGGCTCGTCTGGAATCTTTATGATTCTTGCGGATAATATTAAGATATGTGATATGACGACCACCACGAACGACTGTATTGATTTGACATGGGCCTGCGAGTGTTCGCTGGCATCTCTCGCATTGTCCTCAGACTCCAGCACTGCAATGATCTCCAAATGAAATGTCCTTCCTAGTCCTTCCAATTGGTTTGAAACCTTTAATAGTTAATAGTTAAATCATGTTTGATTTGTATCATAGATGTTGCATAATGTTTCATATTGTTCAATCGTGTTTAGTTATGTTTAAATATGTTTAAATGTGTTTGTTTAATCATGGCACATATTTGAACATCATGTTTCATCATGAAGGAAACAACCATAACATGGAGAATCAACAAGTCTGCCATTCCATTGCTGCAAAGGGTAAATTCATGTTACATGGGAGACCTCTGGCAAGCCTGAGAGCATCATCGCAGCTGAACTGAACCTCTGGAAGGCTTATTCTCAACAGATTTTCATAGATTGTGCTTTCTGCCCAGTTGCTTAGCCTATCATGGCAAAATGTGTTGACACTTTGCGCGATGTGCTGAGTGTTAGGGCCTTTAAAAAGTCCTCTTACTGATTCACCCCCGAGATCAAACACCAAGCTTGCGTGCACCTTATTGTGTATATACATATAATATATGTGCCCTGGGTATGGAATTTATATATAATTAATCTATATATATATATGTACATATTATATGTGCTGCTTTTTCAATCATGTTGGAACATCACGCTGATTCTCTCTGATGTAGCGGCATAAATCACGGCGTTTGGGTGAAGAAATCAATAGAACTCAAGTCAAACATCTCCACCCACAACACATAAATCCTGCGATCTGGAATAGACGTACAAAGAGATACAAAGAGTTAAATAGTCGTGTGCAAGGTGTTTTTTTACGTGACCTATGAGTGTATGATGCGCACTCTCAATTAGTACAAGGGAAACGATTCGCTGAGATAGGTTTAAATCACTCATAGTATCTCATAGTCTCATAGTAGAAAAACTACTACTGCTACCAGTACACATTCCTGCTACTCCTACCGGTTTAGCAATAGTATTTTCTAGTACTAGTATCTGCTATTTCTAGTACTGCTTCAGCAGTAACATGCCGACATATTCGAGGCAAGAGTCTTCGGAAGGCTCTCGGCCGATTGCAGCGGCCACCTCACAGCAGCATCTGATTCAATACGTGTAAAATGTAAAATATGAATTAAATGCAGTATGTCTCGATGTATCTCTATGTACAATATATGCACTACATATAATGTATAACATGTCAATCTCAAGTACATCCTTTCATAGTTTAATTTTGATGCTACAAGTACCATCAGCTGTGGCCTTTGTCCATCCCAGTAGTTCGGTATTTGTTCAATCAACTTTTGAAACCGTGAAACCAAAGCAAATACACAATTTCAAGTGCGCAACACTACACTACCCACATCCCGCCATCGTCTTGAAGAACCATGAAGAACCCTACAGGAAAACAACACGAGCTGGAACATAGACATATACAATTGAACGTACGATGTAACTTCTTCTACATGTTCACAACTGTGTGGTTTCAGACTCACCAAGGAGCTTGAGGCAGAAAATAGCTTAAGTGCCAGGCCAAAACAGTGGTAATGTCGTGACAGAACGTAAAGACCTCGATCCATTCTGCACAGAGATGCAAACAGGCTGTCGGTTCACTCAGCAACAAAAAGCTGTGGCTCGTATGTTCTTGTCACCAAAGGTTTCATTCATAAGAACGTTCAGCTAGAGAGGCTTTGAACCTGTGGCCGTGGTATCAGCATTGCTCAAACCGCTTAGGCTTCGACAAAACACAGAAACCCCCAAAGGGCAAGCGCTACAGCCTTCATGGTCGTCCAGGTGGTAGACAGTATCGCCGTCCCCTGTGAGCATTCCAAATCGAATTTGGGGATGGAGCAACTTTGAAAAAGTGGTTCCGACTCGGCGGCCAAGCAAACAGTCGTCCGATACTATAGAATACTAGAACAACTTGCTATACTGTGCAGTATTGTTCAGTTCAATCCATCCTGAATTAAGAATACCAACTGTCTTGGACTACAATGGACTGCTCGGACTACTGCACAAATGCACAAACAATCATACTTCTTGATACTTGTATGGTGTGTCACCTCGTTCGAAAAGAGAGTGCTTGATTTTGTCCATCAAATGGTGAGTTCATCTGAGGTCACAAGCAAAAGGGGCTGCTGCTGCATTGAGATTTTGCAATCGCATGATTTATTCTCAAATGGCCCAAGGATCAATGGCTACTATCACCGCACTGACGCATCATGCGCACTATCATCTCTTTTTAATCCAAAGTAAGTAGTACAGGGATGCTTTGGTATATCGTGTACAGTTTCCAACTAGAACACGGAGGACCAGTGGTATTCGGAGTCTAGATTGTATATCATACAGGTTTGTTTGCCGTTGCAGGAACATTAAATTACTTTACTAAAATAGCAAATCCTCTTCAGCGCAACGAGGAATGATACGGAGACGTGTCCACACAGCGACTCCAGAGCAAATAGAAACTGAGCATCCGAACTTGACTTTGAGGTTGCTGTACTTCCGCCTAGCATGATAGATCTGCCGGAGTTGTTTCCAGACTCAGCATCCTCCATTGTTCCCACATCCGCACACCTAACACATTGCGGCTCCTTCCGCCGTTTTGATTCAGGTGGTTTTGAGCCGCAAGTGCACTGGCCTCGACGGGAAACTCAGCCAGCAGTCGCTTGGCCTCTGCTGCCAGTCTCCGCAAGTCAGAGCGACCAGCAAGGCCAGCCTCTGCATGTGCCTCAACTCCATGGATCTAAAGAATCTAAAGTCAGGGATAAAACTGGGATAACTACTACCACTATACAAAATTATACAAGTCTACCTGAGGAAAAGGCACCAGCAATTGCAAGAAGCAACTCCCAAGCCCTATCCTGGCGCCCAGTAGAAACGGATGGAAATTGAATGTACGTCCCCGTAAACGAAGCTAGCTGATGTCTAGGAGATGAGTTTCTAATTCCAGAGATGGCATCTTCGAAGGGGCAACAATTAAGGCCTACAGGCCCAGGCATGCAGCCCATCAAAAGTTTGATTGGCCGTTCATGCTGCCTTTGCATGCATGGACCTCAACCGACATTGACATGAACAAATACTGTGGTGTTGAGTGTGAACATCACACCTACGGCATCCATCCCAATCCCGGTCTTTGTGTCAGAACGACAGGGTCCGGATATGTACGGATCAAATATTCTGGATAGTTCTTCAAATTGTAGTGGTTACCGCAGAATAGACCAAACAAACAATCTGATCTTGAAATACCACCACGTTATATGCTGATATTATTTATAATAGATATAACCCCTGAGATTCCAAAGACCATTATTTTTGTTGGTTTTCCCGTAAAGACCATTGTTTACTAAGGATTCTCAATTAACAAATCCAGGGGACTGTCATTTTAAGAGTCTTGGACTTCTAGGGTAACTCTATATATAATCATAAAAATATACTGTACTGTAAATAGCTAATCTGATGTCCACAGAATATCAGGGTTAACGTGGATAATGTGGTAAGACCAGGTATCCTCGATCTCTGGTGGTCTCAACAGATGTGTTTGCTGTCCTCAGGTGACAAAGCCGCTGTGGCCGCAGCCTGGAGCGTTTCTCAGGAATAGTTTTGAAGGTATGCCGCCAGGATATGGCACAAACCAGTATAAGTCATTTCAAACTTACTTTAAATTCAAATCTTGGTTGAAACCCTGACAGTTTGCATGATAGTCCATGATTCCAGATTCCTGCACATGCAATCGTTGAGCACTTGACATGGCCCCGCCAGGTTTCGAATAACAAAACACAATCTGTGTCTTCCAACCTCTATGTGGAGAAACTATGTTGCAATGCATGTTTTATATAGATCTTCAAATGATCTCAAGATATCTCAAGCATCTGGCTTCCCATGCAAGTAACTTCCCTTCGTTCCTGCGCAAATCCCTTGCCTGAGCTTGGGCCTTCATTTGGCTTACCTTAGCAATGTGAAACACAGCGAAGCCTGCACAAACCCAACATAGATATCTTGTCTACCCTCCAGCCCTAGAGGTCCTCAACAAATCTTACATAGGAAACCAAATGCAGCCCGTGCTTGTCTTTTCTGCTTTGGATGCATCAAAATCAGGCGAGAACATGAAAGGATCATGTCAATTGCATGACGCTACCATTGTGGAACACATGCTCAATAATGAATAATGTCAATCGAATTTCTAAGACTAAATGCGCATTGCCCCTTGTACAATTCTGCAATTCGCGCATAGTGTGTTGTGTCGGACACCAACTCATGATATCATATTCCTACGAGTACCACTCACTATCTGAGAATCTCCGCTTTGCATAGTGAACATGGCTTTGCCAAGGAACATCCATGTCCTCCCGGCTGGAGACCTTCACAGCGCAGTGAGGGGGTTGTCTTTTAATTTTGGACCTTGATAACATGCACAACGTCCATGTTTGATCATTCTTGTACTGTAGCTGTCAAGGACATGGTTTCCGCCTCAAATTTATGCATCACCTCTTTGCACAAACTGGAACCTGAACACGAAATTAAGTGACTCGAAAGATTTACCGTATTCAACTCGCTTTTGGCAGCTATCTACACATCCCTGTCCTTTACATCCATCGATACTCTTTGGGGTTTGCTTGTAGAAACACTATTGTTGCCCAGCTTTCGCACCTCTTCGCGGCGTTTCCTCTCAGCCGTCAGTGCCAAAGCTTGTTGAGTACCCACAATATGTGCAAGTCTATGCGTTTATATTTATATACAGTTTATACATCTATACTCTCTGGACATCTCTGGACTATCATATTCAACCATTTTATTAGGTAGCATATTATTACACACATTAGAATTACATTGCATGATATTTCATTGTACTGTCTTCAGTCATCATCTTCTACAATGTCATCATCTTGCATTGCATTATATCCCATGATGCACAATTATTGTATCATATATTCTATATATCTCATGTATTATATATATTCAACATGAAATATGTCTGTCATCGCCAGGCTGTTTCTTCCATCGTTTCAAAGGAAACCCAGCATACATGGACTCCTGTTCAATCAGTGTGCCCTCGGAAAAGCCTGAAGTAGGATCTCTCTCTATATATAATTATATAATAATATATACACATCCCAACGTTCTATTCAGCTTGTACTTTCATTCTGGGATATTTCGAAGAACTTCAGCCTGTGAGGCAAGCCACTGTTTATTTGATTTCATTCTTGGTCAAAGACTCCTCGACGTGGATGGATGCATGGCTCCAAAGCTTTAACGCAAGCAACACGGGCAACCGGGATATCTCAATTTCCTACTGCTTTGTTTGATTGGTAGTTCTCCTTGGTACATCGCGTGGTGACACTCTAGTGTGGCACTATTTTGATGCTTTCTCAACTGACCGGAAGGGAATGCAATCAAAACTTTGACCTTCAAAATGATATGTTCCATGTTAAAGAAGGAGAATCAGAATAATACTAGTTGCTAGATGTTGCTAGTGTTCATTGCCATTGTGTGCATGATGGACGTGTTCAGATTCTGCAGGATGAAACCAGCTTTAGAGCTGTCTTGTGGATCCTTTGAGTTTAATGAGGACAAAGCCACCTGGTTAAATGTGTGCAAAATACCCAATATACCTTTGGTTGCACTCTCCAATGATTGTCATCTGCTCAGTTCAGTTTCTGTGAATGACTTCCATTCATCTTGCTCCAGATAGACCCTTGAATGTCACAGCTGCTGATGTTTTTTTCTAGCGTAACTGGAAAAGAGCACCCTGCGAACCCCTGATCCCCAACAAGCATCAAGATGAAACGGTCAATGTATTTTCAGTGTGCACAGTTCTCATATCGCCAATTTCTTTCACTCTCGCAGGATGTTTACAAGATTCTGATGCAACCAAAGCTGAGCAGCATCCCTTTTTGCATCAGCGTGACATTGATCTACGATCACAGCAGTCACCAGACAGAAAGACGGAGGCATTGATGGGCACAAGTCGGCAGTGTCAAAATCCCTGCACAAATTGGATTTAGGGCTTTCCTGCATCCATGCAACAGAATTCAACCAAAAATTGCAAGTTCTTTTTTTGACACAACCTACACTACATGCTGTCACCTACAATCAACGTTTTGGAGTCACCAGAGCTATGTTGTTGCTGTCGCAGGTCCTGAAGTTCTTGTTGCTCCTGGTAAAAGTCTGAGAATCAAACGGTTGCTAACAAACGCAGCAAAGATCACCAAAGGTTGGAATGCGATGTAGTAGTGTAGATTCATAGCTGCCATAGCTGTTTTTTATAGGACACCCTTGTGTTGGATCCTTCTGTACTTGAGACAAAACAAGTGTTGTATCTTCCTTTAAGTGCAGCAAAAAGAAGGCTCAATCAGCACAAACACACCTGCCAAACTGTGATTGAATTAGCCAAAGAAAGATAAACAAAGTAACATTTGTACAAAAAAAATAATATATAATATACACATAATATATAATATATATAATATATACTATATATAATATATATTATATAATATATATAATATATAATATATTATATATATATACTATATATAATATATATTATATAAAATATATAATATATAATATATCATATATAATATATAATATATATATAACATATATATGTATACGTATATTATGTCCCTTTGAAGGAGAACGAAAACACACACTCCCCGCACGGATACCAGAGCAAACTATCAAGTGGTGACGCAGGACGTCCTTGTCATAGAGAAGAGCAAGGGTACGGAACTCCTTTTGACTTGTTGATAGCTCTGCCTGGCACCTGCAGCCAAAAAACATCGGGCGCTTGGTATCTTGTCAAACCCAATCTTCTAAGGTTGCCATACGGCTCATACAATCGAAGTACATAACTTGAATAGTTGCATACATGCATATATATATATATACAGTATATATCTGGATGTAGGTTTGCAACACAAACATGGAACCAGCAAAATCCCAAAAAAGGAATCATAATATCACATACATACACACATTATCATACGGCAGTACCTTACCATACCATGACGTAACATACGGGACAGAGCTTTGCATACATGACATGCATACACAAGTGCATTGCTGTGACCCAAAATCGACCCAACTCCATTTAGGTAGGACTCACTAAAACTATCTAAAAGTCGGAAAAACAAACTAAGCTGGCTGACAAAAGCTCCGGAGACTCAGTGCGAGACTCGGTAAGGATGCTCGCGTCATACCAAAGAATTGAAAGGTATTCCTTTTCAGTGGCACCGTTCTATTGTAGATTCGTCGTCCATCTATTCCCATTTACATCCCATTTACTGTATCATAGTGTGACACCAAGAACATCCACTCAACGATTACTTCAATCAACTCCGTCTCGGCCGGCCTTTCCAAGTCCCTCTTGAGGAGCGACATTTCTTGCTCCACTTGTCCTCATAGCAAAACGGTAGACACCTCTGATAAACACTGAGCTTCAAAGCCAAGAATATGATTCTCCAGGTGCTCAATTTAGGCAAGAAATTGCACCCATCAACCAACATGGACACTCTGTCCACAACTGAAACCACGGCAAACATGTATACTTGTGTCCAACCCAAGACATACACGGACATTTTGTCTTGTGACATTTGATTGCCCAGTTTTCTCTCAGCAACTGTCCAGATTGTCCTTTAATGTTCAGAACCCATAAACATTTCAAAAACCAAAGGTCAGACAAACAGTATACGGAACATATCAATCCGTATCTATATGTTGACGAGACGCAGAGTATGGACCTGGGAGTATACACATGACATAATTCACATATTTATGATTCTATGATACTACTTGAAAAAGTAGCACTCTTATTCACACATCACCACCCCACTACTGAGCAACGCACCATTCTGCATCCGGCTGCGCTCATTTATGTCCTTGGAGATGGGAATGGCTTTCCCACATTGGATCCGGATGAAAACCTTATTGAATTGAACTTTTATCTCCCTGGAGTATTGTGATGGATACAATGAGGGTCTTAGTGGTTAGGATATAGAAGGAACACCACTATGCACAATACAAAAGAAAAACCTACATGCTTCAGAGTCATTCAGATCTATAATTTGTAGATTATAGAAGCAAAAACAAATGAGTTTACTGTTTATAGACCCATCAAAACTGCTGATTGATTATTGACTGTCATCGCAGGTGTGGGACAGTCACTATGATTCGAAATCATGCAAACATATTCACACGTTGACATCATGTTGACTGATTACAGTCTACAAACACTCGTATATATTGACAGAAAACACAACTAATGGTAACTAATGATTAACAATGTAGAATTGACATCTGTGAGCCGTCCATTTCTTTGGACATCCATGCATACAAATTGCATATATAGAGAGAGAAAATATCAAGCATTGTTGCACTACGCAGGTACTGTATAAGACTTGATAGAAACCGGTGATGCAATGATTGGATATGATTGGGGGGTCATCCCCTGCGAAGATTGTCCGGGGAGAGAATTGCCTGAGAAAACATGATTGCATTCCGCAGTTGCATTGTTCATTCACATTCAAGATTCATCGACTCAAAGTGTTGAGGGTCACCAATCACACGTCAGTTTGCCTTGGAGACAGTAGCTTCTTTTTGCAAACACCAAATCTGAGAGCCTCACGGCAAGCTGCGCCACTAAGTCATACTTGACTTCCGCCACCTCACGCCCCCACTGCCGGGGTCTTGGTTCAAGCTTTGATTCCGTGAAAGGATTGAATTTTGGAGCCGTGAAGCATATCGAATCCATTACAGTAACACCAAAACCTACCGTTTATCAATAATATTGTAAAAACAATCATACTCATCATTGCTATTGGGTATATAAACTATCAAAACTATACAGCCTTAATATATATATTATTGATACATGAATGCATCTCAATCTAAAACAAGTCGGGGCCATCTTTAAAAAAACCAAGTGTATATGCAAGGAACATAGTCTAAGTGCAAGTTTGAACCACCAACTAGTGTTGTGTTTTTTCTCCCTCGAAAAGAATCAAAGCGGCCCAGGTTTGAGCCTGCTTCTCAAAGTGCGCCCGAATGTGTTGCATGGGCTTCTCACTCGCCTTCCAGCTATGTTTGCGAGTGATTGTCTTGATCACCTGGACAACCTCCAATATGCTTGAACATTTTAGTGATGATAGTTTGCCAAGAAATCCATCCAAAAGAATCACTGTCACAGTCCGTACATAATACTCCCCATTCAATCACGCGATATGAAACCTACAGCACTTGCAACCTCCGAGTGTAACTGTCTGTTGCCAAATGCCAGTTGGCCAATAAACTACAACCTAGAAGAAGTGCAAGCACTTGAAAGGAGCGGGGAGATTCATGGTGTGGTAGAAATCAAGGGGACAATGCCAGTGAATTCATCCGGTATGCCCACACATTCACTTCCCGTAATTCTCATCTGCAAAAGGGGTGGTGCTTCCACGCTCCGAAATGAGTCAAAACGCCTGGAAAACCTTAAACGCCTGGAAAGCGAGAAAACCTAGAAATATCATGGAGTTGGGAGCTCCAGGATATCTGAATTGGGCATAATTCATCCTCAATTAAGTTCGATTGTGAGATCTGACATCGTCGGTCTTCGCCACATGGCTGCCTAATTAAACCTCAGGATCCCTAAATTCCCGTCCTACTTCTCCACAGTGTGTTGCTGGATTTGCAATACGACAGATGGTGCTTGGATATGCGAATAAGCTTCACCCCAATTCATCCAAACTTCACCATTGGCATGCATCATGGTCATGTACAAGCGCTGTATTCATCTCAGCCTTGTCAACCATAAACAAGCATTCAATTCAATATCATAATCTTATCCAACCATCGTCAGCACTAATATCATCTTTGACATCGAGTTGTCAACTGCACTTCGACTTCGACATCTGCCGCGGTGTAAGGTTATCGTTTTGGTTCTCGACCGATTCTTTAAAAGGTGTGCGTTGCCAGCCTCGCTGCGCAGCTGTTCTGAACGCAGCTCCGACAACTCCTGGTGCAGTTCCCGCTTCTCCTGGATGTTGAAAAGTGTGGAAGAGCGAGACTTTGCTTGGTCTTTTATTGGAGGCTTTTGCGAATCATTGTGGTCAAGCTGATCATGATTTACTATTCTGAATCAATCTTACCAAATCTTACAAATCTATATAGTGGAAACTACGCCCTGTGAAGCGTCATGGTGAGGCCAGGTGGGGCCTTTAGATTTTGCTCAGACACACTACCTACTTGGCAGCATGGTCTAGGGATGTCTAGGGTGTAGATTGTTTTACGTCTGAAGCTGCTTGACGTTGGACCTGGGCAGCTCTGTGAGCTCCGTGAACCTATTTAGTGATGTGGCTGATGTCATGTACAGCTGTAGCTTGAAAAGATTGCCCACCCATGACTGAGAGGGTCACAGATCACTTGCCTTCAAGTATCTCAAGATGCTTACAATATCTTAGCACAGTGAAATCCGTCTTTTTTCAAGCAACGTGATAGACATGGTATCGTTGCGAGTGATTGATCATTCAGAGCCATACCAACATTCAGCAGATGCGGAATAATAAATCAATATCAATCACTAGTCATACCCAAATTTCCCACGACCTACCATCCACTTTTGCTATGACAACGTGCAATACGCAAGTGCGTATATTATACATCTCATGCATGACTTAACCATCAGGGCATATCATACGGTCTTGCGTGTCCCTTCTATCTCTTTTCAAATGGCAAACCATGGCGACAACGACAGCATCAACACGGCATGAGGCTGGCAGTTGCAGGCTTTCTACTTCATGCCTCGTTCAAGCCTGTATGCCTGCTACACATTTCAGGTGCCTTTATATTACCCTTCAGCAAAATAAAGCACCATGATCATTGTATTGGTATCAAATTCGCCAACCAACTCTCAACTTCGTGTCAAATCTGATAGGATTTGATTAAGGAATACAGCTGATTAAGACTATCAAACGATACTCTCGCAACTACATGCAACTACTGTATTTGTCTCCTCAACAATCTTCATCACCCTCAAACAGGACGCCCTACCGCCCTACCTTGTCGTGCCGCCGATGCAAATCATCTAACTCATCGCAATGCTCTGCAATAAGCTTCTGGCAAAGTCGAATAAAATCGAGGCATGTCAAAAGGTGCGTGGAGCAACTTTCTTTGACTTACAGACATCTGCTGTTGTCTTCTGGCAGGTTCAAAAATTGCAAATAGTATACTCGGAATTACTCGGATATGTTCGCATTATTATGCCCATGTGTCAGGTTTCCTTAGATTCTTTTCCCGCCCCTAGCCAAACAAAAATGGCGTGTTAATAAACTCCCCCTCCCACCCAAAAAGTCTGGGGTTCCCTTCATATTTGGGACACCCCCTATTAGTTGAAGTAAAAAAGGTCATGGGTCCATGAGAGTATGAGGGTCAACTCTTATGGTTTGGTAAGGTTTTTTCATTAAAACCTCATTGAATAATCTAAAGAGTCAAGAGAGAAGCTAAGAAAAACAGCCAGACTAATTGGGAGGGGGTTTTACGGAAAAGTAATTCGGGGGGGTGAAACCTTGTTTCCATTACAGGATGTTTTGCCAGTGTAAAATGCCAACCAAATAGGGGTGTCATTAATGAAGGGTTAACATCAAAGCAATGGAGTCTGGGTTAACACCAATCGAATCAAACCCTTCAATAACAAATTTCACAATGAGTTCTGCTTTTCTGCTGTGCTGCTTTTGGTGAAATGGGTGGTCATCTGTCTCATGGCAGTAGACAGGGGTTGCACCGAAGACTTGAGACCAATTTCGATGTTGAATGTTGGACCATGCAGCATCTCCATTCTCTTTGGAAGTGTCCTGCTTCTCTCCGGAGTTTCTACAATGCTACTGGCAATGAAAGTCTGTAATAAACGCATCACGAATTAAATTTCCGCACGGTGAAAACTCATGGAACCTCAAGACTCTCTGTGACGATCTGACGCCCAGCCACATATTCAAAAGTATTCGAGAACTCAATAATTACACATACTTGTATATATAGTTAATATATAATTCTAAACACATTATCAGTGTCGCAACATCATCAACACTTTACAGCGCCACAATATCTTTGGCTTGCTGAAGTTCGTTGACAAACGGGTTTGGACAGGCCTCTTTCTCCAATTCCGCGGCTACTCGAACCGCATTCACGTCGAGCTTCATCAGCAACACCTTTTGACCATCAGGATTGTGCCAAGATCCATTAAATGGTGTGATGAAAGAGAACCGTCACCAACAAGAACACGACAAGTTTGATAATTTCCAAAACAACAACATCCTACTGGCTCCTTTTTGTCGGATCTGATCTTAGTATGCTTCAGTGACATCTCTTGACTGCTGCTCCCATCCCAGGTGTGCCCTGAGCACCTCATCGGAGTCTCGTCCAGGGTCTTGAGGTGAACCTGGTGAAAGGATGTGAACGGATGTGAAGGTGGAATCGAAGCGAAGGAAAACATATGGCGTAGCTGCATTGGACTGCAGCTATTGAGGAATATGGCTTCACCTCTCCTTTTTCAGGCCCGGCCAAACCTAGAACGCCTCATTTAAGTGATACCTTGAAGTGTAAGCACTTTGATAATTTTCATCCAAACTCATGTGCAGCCTATGTTGGGACTGGAGCTGAACTTCAATTCATTTGATGAAAACGGACTTTGACAGTTGATGACAGCTGAGAGTCGTTCAATCATATCTCTTGGTCTGTTCCTTTGAACAAGTCCCTCCAACAGGCCGTGCTGGGGGAAATCTCTATGACATAGCCCCGTTTCTTTGTTTCTTGGTGAGGTGGCTGTAGTTATTAGTAGTCCATGGCACGGACGTATGTGGTGGTTGTATGCTCATTCCCAATCATGGACATCCACGGGCCATGGTCAAATATTGTCTGTATACTAAAACGTAAATGTGCACCTCAAACGCTTCGAATGCCACTTCTTCTAGTAGCAAACAGTCTTAGTCCAAACCGTGAATCATTCGCACTACAATTACAACACATGTGAATGGAGCCCTCTTTCAAAGTCATTCAACGTAACAGAATCTTGATCTGCATGGCATCTCAATTCTTTTAAGCTGCCAACTGTTGGGATTGTTCGGTCAGTTGAATAGATACGTCGGACTCCTTTCCACTCTCGTCGATGGTGCAACTCCAAAACCAATCTGCTCGGATAGGCAAAAGTCGCAACAGCCTAGAGGGCATTGGAAGTGCAGCAGCTGCCAGATTTAACAAAACCATATGACGTCCATACATCTTCGTGCCAAAAGCATGCCAAAGCTGGAAGCAGCAACCAGCAAAGAGCGCAAACGTCAAATAGCCTTAGCTAATTCATGCTATTCGTGGGGTTCTACGTTTAGCGTGAAACTACTCAAGTGTTTTTAAACGCCCCCCAAGGCCCAATTTGGTACTGGAAAGGAGGACCCGTGGCCAACGCCATGGCCTTTGCCAGGCATTGCCAAGTAGCCTTTCGACAGTGTTGCATTGGAGTTCCGGGCATCGGTGGGTGCTCTGAAGCCAAATTGCCAAACACCGATGTCTAAAAGGAAGAGATTCGCTGCTGCAACAAATAAAACTCCCACACTAATCAAAGGGATAAAAGGACTCCAAAAGAATAAGACTTCCAAATAGGTGGTCAGCAATGTGACCTGATTATAAGGTTTAAGCATATTAGTGGTCACCGGCCACCATCCCATGAACAGCAAGGGACGTCCATCCTGAAGCTCCACGATTTCTTCAGAGTCTTGTGACCTAGATTTAGATAAACACCACGACAACATGGTCAGCAGTGGCATTCCAACGCTTCGAAACAGAAGTTTCTTGAGAAGGAGAGACGTCAAGCCGTCGACAACCGACCGTGTGCACCGACCCTGCGGCCAAGAGAACTTCAGACCGCACATGTCTGTCGAGGGATTCAACAGTTCTTCGTCCCAAAGATTCCACTCAAAGAAATGACGTTCAGGGGAGTTTTTTTGGCAAACTGGCCAGAAGAACTTCCAGCCGCCAAAGCAGTTTTCGTGCAAGAACGTTGTTGTCAACGTTACCAAAAACCAAGTAGAAAACAGTCTCAAAGTCATCACCAAACGACTTCTTTCAATCCCGCTTCTTTCAGAGTAGATGGTCGAAAGCGGCACTGCTATCCACACATCAATGAATACGATCAAATAGGGTGCTGCCATGTGTACGCCGCTCAACATATTCGCACTCAGGCCAGAAGTGTTGTGCGCTGGTAGTGCTTGCGCAACAGCAAATAGAATGGATGGCAGGGACAACACCTGGAGAAAACATCATGCTGCCCAAACGTGTCGGCATATACCAAAACCTTACGAAAGTATGTCGTTGAATGATCCGTCTAGGAAAACCATGGAAACCCCATGTTGTGAATCATTGAAATTATTTATCATTCAAAGGAAACAGTGATAGCACGCATTCTGCCAACACAAGATACCCCACGTGGCAGCAACTTACACAAACAGCGGTCACCTACGTTTCTGGAGACAGCGCTGTTTAGTGATGGTTTTCGCAGGATTTTCGCCAAAATTTGGACCATGATTTCCCCAAACAAGCTGGCATGCAACATTACATATCTTGCACAGAATGCCGTGCACACTATTCCAAAACGTTTGAACATACAGGCAAAAGCAAAGTATACCAGTGCACAATCCATGATTAGATTAGACATGTCCGCATTATCTTCCTCCAAACTTTAGAGAGAAAAAACAATTTTTTCGCCATGTCAGAATGAAACCTTAGCGAAGCCCCTTATTCCATACCCGAAGTCCTACACAAACCGCTTTCATCGTCCTTTTGCTCAATTCATACATAAGAGTATCAGAATCACATCTATGAGCTCCCAATCGCTGTATTCACAGGAGAATCCAATGAAATTTGAATAACAATAGATCAAAGCAAGAAACAACATGCCGAAATTGGCCGTGGGACGAGAAACGAAGACAAGCAACAAAAATTATACCAGCATAGACCCCGATAGCAAAAACCAATTTTTGTGTTATCAATGTAGAGAGCAGGTGTAACCTCTGCAAGAAGCTCAAGGCAGTTTTTCTGCATGTTTTTGTTCTGGATGCCATTGCTGTGTAGGGTGCCATGGGCACCCTGCAATGGCACCACGTCGGCTCCCGCAAAGTTAGTCGTCCCACTGGCACCCCCCAAAGTTGGCCCTCACCCTCCCCTCCCGCTCCCCATAGCACACTACAATGGCACCACGTCCACTTCTGCAAAGTTGGTCGTCACACTGCCACCCAACCATAGCACGCTACAATGGCACCCAGCGACGGCACCACGTCCACTCCCCCAAAGTTGCCCGTCACCCTCCTCTCCCCCCAACCNGCCACCCAACCATAGCACGCTACAATGGCACCCAGCGACGGCACCACGTCCACTCCCCCAAAGTTGCCCGTCACCCTCCTCTCCCCCCAACCATAGCACACTACAATGGCACCACGCCCACTCCCCCAATTTTGGTCGTCACCCTACCCCCCAACCATAGCACACTAAAATGGCACCCTCGATGGCACCCAGCAATGGCACCACGTCCACTGCACCCTGCAATGGCACCCTGGTGCCACGTCCAATCCGCCAAAGTGGTTCGTCGCCCTCCCCCCCTATTGGAAGTAAGAACCCCTATAGCTATCGCTATCTGGGGAAATACAACCAAAAAAGACAAGGGGGCATCTTGTCTTTTGCTTTCTGTTTCTCGTTTAGGTGCGCGTTTGTGTTCTTCAATTGTTTCTTGTTTTGTATGTGTTTGCATCTTTTTCTGGAGGAAACATTCAGTAACCACAAACAGTCCTGTTTGCTGATGTGGTTCTCCACCTTTTTCCCAAGCGTTTTCATTTTTTTGAAAGTTTTTTACATTTGCCGATGTTTTCTTTTCGTTTGCTTTCTTCTCGCTTTGTTCCACTTTGTTTTTCTCTATTATTAAGTCATTCTTTTTGGATTCAGTCAGAATATAATGATACATTTGAAAAAAACTCACATGACAAATGTTAAAACACCCCGATGTGTGACCCAAATTTTGGAAAAGTGTATTGAGCACCCTCATCATGGCCTATTAGAAAAGAATAGAAAAGATCTACCAGATGTGTGTGTGTGTGTGTGCGAGCGTTGCATGCCCTTCCGCAATGACATCGTTGCATTCAAGGCACACTTGCGATGGAAATCCAAAGTAACCATGCTGCAAGGTTGAAACACGTCAATTTGCCATGTGCAAATCTCTCCCTCTTCTTTACAAATCCAGTTTCAGTGTGACCCTGCATGCAGAAAATCGCACATCGGAAGAAGATGGTCATCGTGCACCACATGCCAACAACGCCTATGTCAACCCAAGAATTCATTCGCAAATTCGCGGCAGTAAGCTGTGACAATGGTGGACTGC
>DF239371.1:221598-224618 GCA_000507305.1 Breviolum minutum Mf 1.05b.01
AAGTTCTCCTTCCAAGCGATTGTGGGAAAGACGCCTGGAGAAGCCATGAGCGCAAACGAAGAGACAAACAAGATGAAAGAAGATGAAATAGCAAAAATGGTCTCAAAAAAATTGAATCCAAGAATCCACTTTGACCCCGACAGGATCTGTAACAGTGCACCCTGCAATTCAACTTTGTTTTTACTGTATGAAAGAACCATTCGAGATAATTGTGAATTTATCAAAAAGTTCACCAAACCATCCAAGAGTCAAGTGGTACAATTGTCGCAGTTGACCCAAGTCTTTGGATATCTGTCCTGAAAGATTATTTCCTTCGAAGTCCAAATGTCGCATATGCAGATTGGCCAGTCTGGGAATCTTGCCGGTCAACTGGTTCCAAGACAAATCTAGCACTAGCAACTCGGGAAGCTGTCCGACACATGAAGGAATCTGGCCTGAGCTTGCAATTTTGGTGACTTCTCACAGCTTCGAAATTTCAAGACTATTCACTATGTAAATTCTATAAATCTAATTGAAAAGTCAATCTAGTTAAATCATGTGGTGAGTGGTAACCTTACAAGGTTTAAAGATGTTTAAAGCATCTTTTGCCTCCCACTGCGCCTCGAAATTGATTCTCATCAAGGAGGAGGCCTTCCAGAGAAGCCATTTGGCACAAGCTTGAAGGAATTTCACCTGTGAGTTGATTTTGGGACAATTGGAGAATTTTCATATGCTGCCAGCGTCCCAGTTCTGATGGTAAGTCTCCATAAAATTCGTTCGACTCTAAAAACAGGTGCGTCAGCGACTGACATCGCAACAATGATGATGGTATCGCTCCTGTCCTCATGGCTTGCGGCTGAAACTCAACTTGTTTCACTTGGATTTCATCTGGCCCAATAATATAGAGATAAACGTCAAAACAAAACAAACACAACAGCAATCACTTATATCCAAAGCAACCACCCCAATCAACTAAGCTCCAGTCAGACTGTTTCCATCGAGGTAAAGTCCAGTCATGTTCACAAAATTTCCAAATTCTTCTGGAATAGCTCCTCGTTGACCCCAAAAGACTGCACCAAAACAAATGGCAAACTCTTGACTCTAAGAACTCTAGAAATCAAGTCTTCATGTTCAAAACAATGACCAAAAGTTTGCTTTCCGATCGTAGTGTCCCTCCAACGCATTTCTGCTCAATGCCAAAGATTCAATTCCTTGAATTTGGCCAAGTTCTCCAGGAATCTTACCCCAGTGATTGTTGAAGCTCAGATCCAAGACTTTCAAGTTTGGAAGTTGTCCCAGCTCCGCAGGAATTTCGCCCGTCAAGTTCGCACCACATAGGTTGAGAAATACCAGAGAATGAAGTTGTCCGAGCTCCTTTGGTATCTCTCCCTGCCTAGGACAGAAACCCAAGGCTGGAAGCAGTTTGGTTCCAGTTCCAATCCAAATAAACACATCCAAGGTGTACCTATAGGATCCTATATATAGGTATACTACGATATACTCCGTATGATGAGACAAATTATAGGAATTGTCTTGTATCTGAACAAAGACTAGAAATCATCTACCGATTTAAGCTTTCGACTTTCCAGGACAATCATCATATTTACATAATGTGTATGTATACAGTATACATATTTGTACTGAAACTTATCGAGCATGTTCTTTGCATGTCGTCAGAGATTCCAGGATTCACATTAGATGTTTGGGGTCTAGAGTTTTACCAATCCCAAAAGATCCCAAAAGCAACTTTTGATGGGCATCCAGAAAATACCGAGAATAGGCCGAGGTTCAAGTCAGTCCAACGAAATGAAATCCACTGCAATTCCAGAAGCGCTCCTCACTGTGGTCAGGTCGCTTACGTCCTCATGTCTATCTACTTTTATACTTCCGACTCTACTTCAGAAAACGTGCCAAACCACCATTGTGAGGCGCCCTCAAAATATAACAATATTGCATGGGTCCAGTATGAAATTGAACACTTATGAGCGTTATCATTTCTTGGGTGTGCTCTATCATTTTTCAGTGTTTGGCACTATCCGGCACCATCCCCAACTTTCCGCGGACGTATCTTAATGCTTTGCAGGATTTGCTCACAAAGACACGGCAGCACTGCCCGGAGGCAATGTGCCAATGCAGGCCCACTTGTCATCGCATGTTTGTGGCGTTGCTGGCTAATTTCTAGTTGAAGCCAGCAGCAAACGATGGCTCAAAATACTTGAATGATTCTGGGAAATGCTTTGCAAAAACTTTTATTCAAAAAGGTCTTTGACCATCTTTGACCTAGTCCCTGGACTTGCCTCCTTTCTCAGGGCCTATTTTCAACAAATGGGCATTGCGAAGTTATGGTTACTTGTAGGGATTATCGTTTTAGGGTTGTGAAATTCCTCCAAAGTCTCAAACCGTGTCATCATGAGAAACTTTGGGCCTGGTGAGAAAGGGACCCGGTTTCTGCAATCAAGACGGGCCAGGATGCTCCATCATGCATGTGATGTACTTGAAAGCTATGGTTTTTGGGGGGGCCTTATCGTATATGACATCATATTCTCTAGGTGATTTCTGCCCGGTGCCCAGTGCCAGTCCTAAATGCTTGGATAGGCTTCCTTCAAGGGTGACGAAATCAAGTGTGAGTCCGATAACTCGCCCATCGGAGCTGCATTTCAAATGACTGCCCGGAGCATCTCTCCTGGATGCAAGGTGAAACATGTACAACACAAAGTATCCGGGAGGGTTTTTGTTCATTCCTTTCATACCACCATGTGGACCGCACCCATACCACGGAAAATCTGGCAATGATTTGGCAGTAGTAAAGATTGCTGCAATCAAGGCACTGATATAACAGACCCTTTGAGGGGTGGTGTAGCTTATATAGTAGTAGACATGATGTAGACATGTAGAAACTGCTTATCAAAGGAAGTTTAGATGAGAAACTTCCGATATACGAACGACATCCCAGTAAAGTTAAGTAAGTAGTGTCAAGTAGAGTATAGTCAAGTAGAATAGTTTCAAGTAGAGTAGAGTCAAGTAGAGTAGAGTCAAGTAGA
>DF239371.1:233167-245753 GCA_000507305.1 Breviolum minutum Mf 1.05b.01
CAGCACCTACCTCCGCACCCGCCGCTTTAACAGGCCTACTTTTGGACTGACCCGACACACGAATCTATGAAAAAACACAGCATTTCGTGACTTCTCTAACATTTGGCGCGGATGTATCTTCTTTCTTCTAACTTTCTGACTATTGCATCTTCTGTCGACTGACTTGACTACTCTACTACTGCTTTTCAACTCTCCATATTGTCGGAAGTTTCTATTTAAACTTCCTTCGACTATATGCTACTAATTATATATTATAGAGCTTGTCCCTACAACAGGTGTTTTCAGCAAATCTTTGTAGACTTTCGGATTCCGCCTTGCAGTAATATCCCTGCTCCAGTCGTAGTTCAGGGCTCCCGGCAGCACGGCCACCTTCACTGCCAGCGGGCGAAGGCCCGTCCAGCAACGCCTTCCACCCACGAACCGCACGGTCAAACAAAAATCAAACCAGTCTGCTCGAAAACCAACCTGATTGCAATTTACTAGTTGAGTTTAAAGATTAACACACATTCTTCATTTTTAACAAAAGCGGATGCATGCAAAATAACGAAAAAAACAGCAAAGCCCGAAGATTCGACTTGGTGCAACTAACATGTGCAATCGGAAAATTACGGGAATCTATAGAAACAAAAGATCAGCCTTGTCCATTTGCTGGAGAATTTTGGAGATCACCTTACACGCATCGCCATGCTGATGAATCAATCAACACTGCAATTGGATGCAGCTGACGCAAAGCAATTGGTTACAACATTGCTTAGGAAGAATACCATTGATCTTTTCATTTCTATGAACACAGCCAGTGAGATGGAGTCAGTCTTTTCAACATTCAGCGATCCAAAACCGGAACATCCCTGATTATACTTTGCAAGACCATCTGCTCAACACCTGCCACAAAGTAGCACAACTGCTAATCATCTTTTCCACAAATTGAAGGCATCTAGCCAAGTTTTTTCATCTTTTGCTGTCTGAAGTCATGTTTGTTCACCTTTCAGAATCACTGGAAGCAGGTAAGACCCCAACATCTTCTGCTGCTTGACCTACACAAAAGGTCGCTGAGACTCCCAAAAGTTAACAGGAAAATGTTTCCCTGATGTGTTTCGTATCGGAGATCAAGTGACAGATGCTAAGCTCAATTCTAGTCCAGGTACGGAACTCCTTCAAAAGACATACGATCAGAACATAGATGATGTGAGGCTTGAAGGACACTCCATCGCCCTGTTCAAGAAATAGATGTCCAAAGTCCAAACTCAAACATATTGTCCGCTTGTGCAATCAAGGTCACTTGTTTGGTTTCCGTTGGCGTTTCATTGTGATTCCCTGAGTCTGTGAAAACCTCCGCTGATGAATGTCCTAAACCGTTGCTCTATCTCGTACGATATACTTCTTGGATCTTCTTGGATAAAAGCAAATGAACATGGCTGTTGAAAATATTGTAGTAATGGATTGTTTTCAAAACCCAATCTTTAGATAAGGTCGACAACT
Source organism: Breviolum minutum Mf 1.05b.01 (assembly GCA_000507305.1). Taxonomy (NCBI): domain Eukaryota; class Dinophyceae; order Suessiales; family Symbiodiniaceae; genus Breviolum; species Breviolum minutum. The sequence goes on from DF239371.1 coordinate 234,647, forward strand.
GTTTCAGTTCAAACAATCCATATGCACATATTGAAAAAGGATGTAATGGGAATTATTCATTGTGTTTGGCTTTGTTCCCATATGTCCCAAACAATTTAAAAATAACACTAATAAGCCCAAAGTCGTGGTTCTATCTATCCATTTGATTCCGATAGATTTCAGGGATAGAAATTGTGTTTTGCAGTTTTGCATATCTTTTCCACCTGTGGGTCGACTCTGCAGCTCTTTGGAAAGCTCTGAATGAAGCCTCGGTGGTTTGGTCCAGCTGCTGACAGCCCGTTTCGAAAAACCAGATTTAAGTCTGCCATTTTCACATCTAGAATTAAAGGGATACCATGGATACTACAACCAAAGAATTATAACATGAGTTCATGTACACATAGACATAGAGACACAGCAAGACTGTTCATCTACTGTACATTGATGTACAGTTTCATTATTCAATCGGTTTCATCACATGTTCCATCATGATGATCTTCTGACGCATCCAGAATCGTATAGACGCACTAGTATATATATATACATATAGATACATGTATACAATCCACTAGGCAAATCAAAACGGAACAAACAGTGACCCATCTTTGTGTGTAGGTGGTGGCGCATCTTTGTAAAACTTCTTTGGGAAGGAAGTTGTTGAGTTATTTTAAATGCTGAGCTTCAATGGTTGCACAACTGAATGCAAGCAAAAGTGGTGGAGCTCAGGAGGAACCCTCAAATCTGTTCTAATTCTGTTCTACAGCATTATTGGTACCGCTTTGTCGCAAAACCTTTCAACTATAGCTCTTGCTTAGAGCTCTTGCTCACAGTGAAGAAGTAGTGTTTTGCTCTCGTTCACCTCTGGATATCTCCAGCAGGGTACTCCAACGCAGCAAACATCAGGTCCCGGAACTTTCGCAGAGTACTAAAGCATTGTCCGACTCTTGCTTGTCCTGCCAGGTGGATCGGGACCTGCTACCTAATCGCCCGGCAAGTCCAACACACCTTTGCCACATCTTGTGCCCCAATGCTTGAGTGCACCCATGTACTTTTCCACATCCGGAATCATAAGGGAAACAGCTATTTTAGCCATTGGCTCTGCGCCCTTGTACCACTGTGTGCCATCCTAGAAGAGGTTTCGACCTCGTCCAAGTAGTTTCATTCCATACTAGTCCTGTACTGTCTCCAGTCACCTCATTCTCAAAACATGTCAATACCGCCTCTCCAGTGCTCCACCACTGGAAAACTGCGACCAAGAGAAAACGTGTCCTCTCCTAGGGATGCGGAATGAATGCATATGCAAAATGATGCAAAATGATGCAACATGATGCACAACAGAAATGAGAGAATCCAGAAATCAAACATGACAAACATACAATACATACATAATACGAAAATAGTTTGAAAAAATGTCTCTTCAGGCTTTAGGACACCTTCCTTGCACTTTCTCATTCAGCCAGTCGCCTGTATCCTTGGTGGTATCCGTCAATGTTGTAGAGTCTGCCTCCTGTTGGAAGGAAAAAGGTGTCAACTGTCAACCTGAGATCTTCCAAATCAAATTCATGAAGTGCAATCAGTCCGGTGGCTCAAGTCACAAATTGTGGATGCGTCTATATACTACGAGACAAAAACCAAAACTCTTGGCGCCACGAGGACGTCCATGTGCAATAGGTTTTTTTTCACCGGCGACGTCACATCCCAGTTTTCTTCAAACAATTCTTAAGTCTTAAGTCTTATATGATTTAAGAATCATTTGCAGCCACTTGCTCGGAATTGTCTCCAAAGTCTAGCTTTTTTATCATTCTTTTGAAGCAAACTTTTCTTTTGAACAATCTTCTTTTGAATCAAAGTCTTCTTTAGTATCACACTTTTCTTTTGAAGCAAAGTCTTCTTTTGAATCAGGCTCCTCTTCTGAAGCGAAGTCTTTTTTTTAATCAGACTCTTGTCGTTTAATCATGTTCTTCTTTCGAAGCAAGGCCTTGTTTCTAATCAAGGTATTCTTGTTCAACCAAGCTCTTCTTCTTAACCTGCTCTTCCGTTGAACCAAAGTCCAATTTTCTCATCAAACTCTTCTTTTCAAGCAAAGTCTTCTTCTTAGTAATCACGTTCTTCTTTTCAATCACGATCTTCTTTTTTGTCACATTCTTCTTCTGAATCACCTGCGGCCACTTGGGGCCACTTCGTAAAAGTGGCCACTCGCGGCCTCTTGCAGCCGCTCGAGTGGCTGCAAGTTCTGCTTTGTCGTACCGCGCCTTTTACAACCCCACCTGAACTAAGTATGTTGACCAGGCTTCTTCTTTGTCCAAAAGCATGGAGCTACCATGTGCCGTATGATACGAGTAGCTGCACTGCAGAGCTTGTCTAATGCTAATTTGGCTCTCGCTTCAAATCTTCATACCTGTTGCATTACGTACATGGCAATGTTTGAAAAGACTGCCTCATGCTTACGGTTTCCCTCTTTGTCCAACTAAGAATCACTTGTTTTTGGCTGTCCATCTTTCCCAAAACTTCCCTGGGCGACCTTCTCAGATCCTCTGGCCTTGGCCATCGTGGCAGGTCATGGAAGGTCATGGTTGCAAGGAACAATTTGGATCAATGGAAAAACTCTGAAATTTTGAAACAATCTGGTGAATGCATGTGAATACATGTGAATACTACAGTCTGATTCTGATGATATATCATGATTAGGGTGGTACTGGTTCATACAGCACAATCGGTAAACTACAGTAATATATTATGTGATCGTACATATATCATACATGGAATAGGTGGACCCTAATAGTGGTCATTGTATCACGTGTATATCATATGCACATCACGTGTGTATCATGTGTGTACCATTTCTACTATATGATAGAGGTTGAGAGGCACTAAGTGGATGGGGAAAACACTATGCTTTAAAATGGATCTAACTATTGAACACATGACAGTCTCAGAGTCAAACTTGAAACCATCAAGAATTTTGTTACATCTGTTTATCATCTTTTTCCGAATTGACAACTTCAATCACACTGCCGAATACTACATAAGTGCTAATGTGCAACTCCGTTTTTAATGTATTTGCCTTTGTCATCCCCAAAAAACAATTAATATGTACATAATTATATATATACACTGAGTCACAACATAGCATAAACAGTGCATGATTTTGCCATCTTCAAACGAGGTTTTGGAGGCACCTGGGAACTTGTGGGGCTGCCAACTCCCACCCGCGTGCCCGTCCTCACGAACTTCAGCAAACGGTTCGCTGCTTTGAGAAGGGACCTTTGACGTGGCGACGATGCATCCTACTTCTTTCTTACAGGGATGGAAGTCTTGCAAATCAGGAGATTGATGGGCATGACATAGCCTGGTGTTTTTGTTTCCTCATGTTCTTTTCGATAAATACTGGGTCATAGAGGGCTTCCTATCTTTTTCTATCAATCTTAAGAGCGACTTGCATGAAGCTGATCATTCAAAAGCAAATCTGAATCTTGGAGCCTTTGAAGCGCGACCAGGTCCTAGAAACACGGGTTAAACAAAATATATATATATATACATAATACCTTAGGCGCATTCGACTTAAGTGCCTTAACCCTTCCCGGGATTCCCTGCAAAGACTTGTCTTCGAAGCTGCGCCTGATGGCGATGATGACTTCACTTTTGCTCAGCCATTGTAGGCCATGCCAGAATGTCAGAATGCCGCGCATCAAGTCGGCTGAATTCCGGCCGATTCGGGTTCAAAATGTGCTATCCGCATCCTATCCTCCATCAATCGCAAATGTCTCATTTAGATGCATTTAGAACTTCCACCTTGAACATGAACCATCTGTTTGGACTGCCCGGTGCCTGGAAATCCAAAGATACCACATAGACAACAAAAAATCCTGTTGGAAATTTCCTGTGTGGGTGAAGCCCCCTGTTTTGTGGGTACAACTACCTGACCCTACCCCCCCTACTACAAAGATACAGTATGACTTTCAAAGAACAAACCCTCGGGGCAAAAGGCAAGGTCTGTCTCGTGCATTCTCCAGGAAATCTCTAAGAAAAAAACGTGGTTTGCAGCCACCCTCTTTCATAGTCTTTGGGAACAGAAATCGAAGAGAAATCCCAGCACTAGGAATGCTCAAAATATTGCCATGCTGCCACTATGCAGATACTCTATATATAATATGATGCAAGTGATGACTTGCTATGACTTGCTGAGCAGTATCACTAAGGATTTGCAATGGGGTAAGATATGGTAGGAAATATTTCTATACATCAAGTATATAATAAGTATCATACATCTATCAGATCATGTTTGCTATTTCTATCTTTTCTAAGATGTTGAGGTGTGAATTCAACAACACCTGTAAAACATCATCCTCTTCCATTCAATTCACCTGGCACTCTTGCAGCTCTAATCGAGCTGTCAGAAACTCTTCCCGGGCAGATTTGTGAGCAGCCTCATGCAGGAGAAGTGTGCACTGAATCTAGCCAAAAAAGCATACACATACACATCCAAATGAATCAACCCTCAAATGATTGCTTTTCTGCCATTCATTGTCTAGCAATGTCTAGCAACCGTATTAATCATATTAGCCTCAGTACGCAAGTTAAATGCGTAGACCTTTGCGACTCCATGTCTGGCTTGGCATGTGTGGACTGGCACAACACCATCCAAAGCAGAGTTGATTGCACGGATGTCCTTGCAATCTTACATTTGATACAGGCCTAACTAACTACAAACAACACCTGTTTCAAATCATTGAGTGAATCGGTCGAATTTGTGTGTGAGTCAAACCAATCTATACTATATACTTCTTCTCGCATGGCCCTAGTTGGCCTGAAACAAAAAGTCTTCTTGGGTGTTTTCTGCACCTCTATCCCTGACGTGTTGTTTCGACGTTGCTGCTCAGTGCTCGGCTTGCATCTCTTTGCCACTCTTTTTCGACTTGCGAAGTTGATCCATGAGGGATTCAGCACCTGGTTCCCGCTGCTCTGTTACAAAGGACAAGCAAAAGTGACTATTCAAACCGATGAATATGTTGAACATTGTTTTATATAGGTTTTATGTAATTTTATCACAACCTTGAGTCTTTACTCTTATGAATCAAGCTCCCCCTGTGTTTCGTCTTGGGCTCTGGCCCTATGGCTTCAACAGGATCCCAACCATGTTGTTGCTTTCACAGGAGGACACTCCACGTTGAAATCTGGGTGCCCCGAACGCTGAGTCATTTCGCGCAGCTCCTCGCGGTACATTTGCTGCTGCCTGACTGGGTTGCTCTAACACAAGCAAAACCAAAGCATTTTGACATTCCAAGTTGTTTGGCCAATGCAAAACCATTTCATAGCCTTTCAATCTCCTGCATTGTGATGTGCACCTACTCTAGAGAGTCTTTGTCCATTCATTTCCAACACCGCAGCATTCAGAAACGACTATATATGTACTGTCGACGATTTAGAGATTGAGCAATCTTACCCGACAAATTGTTCCAAAGTACACCGAGAAATTGACTGAATCTATTCTACCTCTCCCTGAAGCACCAATCAATTTCAAATGAATAAATAGTCATGACTTCACTTCTTTGCATCCAAAGGTCTCCACAGATTTTCGCTGCTTTGACTGGTGCTCACGGTGGCTATCAGCCTCGGGTAGCACGAATCATGGCATTGTAGCACCGGAGCAAGAGCATCGTTTTGTACTGCCTTGAACTGGATTTTTGGGTACTGGTATTACCACGGTTTTCGGGAAAGCAACAAACAACATGAATCATGAATATAATATCGCTCTATCACATCATGTCCCTATGCAAATTTGATCAAGTTTTGATATGCATGCATCTAATGTTTATGACAACGCGTACTACCGTCCCATCACTCAAAGTTGGCGTTCCACGGTCTACCACTTTGGGAGTTGCGAGGAGGAGTTAACACACGAATTATATCGTCCCAATATCTAATTCTTCAGATTCTTGGAAAGTGTTTGACCAAATGCAGCAAGAATATATAGTACTGCATGAATCCCTCCCTTCATGGAGGCAAACAGCAAGGAAAAAAACAAAAAAACAAGTGTGCATTCTTCACCGATACATGCATAATACAATATCAATAGACTACAGTACATATGTATTAAATGGACCTACAGCAGTATATACTCGTCTAGGATGTGCGACTGGTATATTGCTACAACGGCAGCAAAAATTCGAATATGCTCAAACAGGCGTTCCATAAACTCAAAGTATCCCTGACAAACCAAGCACACCCTTCGGTAAGTAGCCCCGCCTGCAGTTGCACGATGGCAGTTTCTCTTTGCTTGAGTTGCTGCCGCAACCTGGGGATCTGAATGCAGCCTGCTTTCATATGTGAAACGGTACTGCAAAGGCAACCATTAAACTGTAAAAAAGCTGCAACATTCTGAGCCACCCGCTCTTCTATCTCCTTAGAGACAGCTTCACTGCAAACCCATCTAAAATTAGTTGAAGTGAGTCCGGGAATGTGGACTTGTTCTTCTGGGCCTCTCAGCCTTTAAAAGTGAAGAACGACACTACCTATTCATGTCATAGCTAGGTTGGAAGGGTGCTGACCAGGTGTTGTCTAGTGCACAAGTTTCGCACTATCAAGAATCAGGGGAATCAAACCACCCATTAACAAAAGCGGTGTCCATCAAGCAACTGGCAAGCTGTTCGGTGGGCTGAAGTTGGCAAATGATTCTGAAATATGATACATAATACCAGTAGAGCCGCACGAGGCGGTGGCGGAAGTTTCAAGAATAGGAAACGTATAGGAGAGATTGGTTGCTGTGAATCATGGATGACAAAGCAAAAACACTGATGGATCGAACTGTCCAACGGTGTGACTGACTAACTACCGAACTGTCTAACTGATTAACTGACTAACTGGCTAGTAGTTAGGTAGTTAGGTAGTTAGTTAGTTAGTTAGTTAGCTAGTTAGTTAGTTAGTGAATTAGTTAGTTAGTTGGCTAGTTAGTTAGTTAGTTAGTTAGTTAGTTAGTTAGTTAGTTACTTACATAGTTAGTTCGTTAGCGAGTCAGTTAGAAACCTCTCAAAATGGTGCAAAAANCCATTGAAAAAACACAGCGATTCGCGACGTCCCTAACATTTTTCGCACATGTACCTTCTTTCAGGTGACTCTACACACGTGTGCATCTCCTTGAAGCTGACTTGACATCTGTTGTGTGTTTGACACCTCTACTCTGCTTTTCAACTCTGCATATTGTCGGAAGTTAGACTCATGGTGTTCCTGGCTTTCCGAGAATAGTCTCAGATGGTCATTTCATAAACATTGGGATAGTCATAAGTCATCATACCATATCATACCTCATCATACCACGTCAAAAGGATCAAAAGGCCATCCAAACCCACTGTGGCCCAAGGCTGATGGAGAGTCGGAACCAAAGGGGCTACTTCTCAACCTGTTGTCGTTTTCGGTTCCGTCTCGAAAGGATTTGCTAACCCAACAAGAAGTGAAGTTGACAGGTTCGACGTGTCGACGAAGAAAAATAACACAATAATGATCATGATTATGATCATGACAATGAAGTTGGTGATGATGATGATGATGATGATGATGGTGATGATGATGGTGATGATGATGATGATGATGATGATGATGATGATGATGGTGGTGGTGATGATGATGGCGATGATGATGATGATGATGGTGATGATGATGATGATAATGACGATGATGATGATGATGATGGCGATGATGATGATCATGACAATGAAGGTGATGATGATGATGATGATGATGATGATCATCATCATGGTGATGATGATGATGATGATGGTGATGATGGTGATGGTGATGATGATGATGGTGATGATGGTGGTGGTGATGATGGTGGTGATGATGATGATGATGGTGATAATGATGATGGTGATGATGGTGATGATGATGGCGATGATTATGATCATGACAATGAAGGTGGTGATGATGATGATGATGATGATGATCATGGTGATGATGATGATGATGATGATGATGATGATGATGATGATGATGAACGATGACCCAGTTCATACTCATCAATCAGGTACCATGGCGAGGGCAGTCTGTCACACTTCCAATTTGTACGTCTGACCCCCCGCCTCTCCCGCGCTTCGGCAGATTGAAACTCAGAGGCCTTACGTATCCCATGGGGGTGTTGTGCGCATCTCGACCCAAACATGGAGGACCCTTCAAATATCACTGAAACTACTCATTGAGTAGGGGAAAGGAATGGAAGTGCGCTATACTCCATACGGCAATTGTGGTACGTACCCTCATGTGAAACACCTGGATGTTAGAGACAAGCCTGGGATGATTTATGGAGAGTGTAGCTACTAAGCTACTGTGGCTGAACTCCTACAAATCTACTGTTGAAATATATGAAATCAACATTATTTTTGTAAGGGTGACTCTGCGATTCAAAAAATATATGTGGCTGTTAAACTTGTCAGCCCTAAACCGGCACCCACCAATCTGCAAAGTTTCAAATCTTGAAAGAAGCTTCATGCGTGATGCGAGTATGTACAAATATCTCTGTGTATGTCGATGGAATACATAGAGTATGGAATCTAGTGTGGTTACTTAAGATGTGCGAATGAGCGCATTGTATATTTTTCTTGGATGTATATAGATATTATATAACATATTTTGATATCACAATATATTATATATTCATGAATAAATAAAGAATATATATATATGTATATATATATATATGTATATATGTATATATATATATATGTATATATGTATATATATATATATGTATATATATATATGTAAGTATATATATGTTATATAATTATATATATACGTTAAGTATATTCTACCGCTACACAACATGGCTATTATGTGTTATGTATTATGTTTCTGCTAGGCAGCTGCGTGAATAGATACTCCAATACACCTCCCATCTCTTGCAGCCACCTACTCCAGGCCCCGTTGAGATCCAGTCTTCACCCAGCTCAGTTTGGATGCCAAAGTCCACCCGAGTCTGTGCCAAGAGGTGGAAAGTAAAGTGATAGCTGGATAACCCAAGAAACTACCAAAAAAGTCTTGATTCATATATCATGTATATATATATATATTTATATAATATGTGTTCAATTGTTTTTCTAGACCTACTGACCCCAGACATTTACTGTAGTCAGTTGACCATTGACAGGTTTCCAATGAGGCTCTGCACGTCTCTTTGAGAATCATTGTATCAAAACCCAAGTCCGAAACTCCTTCAGCATTCTTCAGCCCTCATGCCAGGGATCCCTGATGAGAATTACCTGCATCCCCCTGCATCATACAGAATCATACATGCATAGGTTTTGACTTTCCGCTTTCTGAGCTCAGAAGGAACCAATGTTCTTTGGCTGCGGAGCTGCACCTCTGCTTTCTGTCCCTCAGGCCGACCAAACCTGGGGTTTACATGCCCTTCACAAGCCAGGGAGCCTAAGGGTATTGGGCATTGGGATGATCTTCTCAATTTGTTGCCATCAATAGAAGTGACTTGAATTAACAACATATACCTCTGCAAACTGGGATGAGTTGTTCCGCGTTCACTTCGTGTATACTTCTATGTCCAAGGTCCGAGTGATACTTCATGTTGTTTTACGGGAAACACAACATGGAAGAAACAGCAGAAACGGTGATGATTACAGCGGTTTGCTGGAGAAGAGCTTGGTGGAGCAAGTATACTGGAACTTGACATCAAAAGATTTGAGGAGGTCGGAGATGCAGCTGACAGAAAGTAGCTGGAGCATATCACTGATGATACAAAGTAACTTCTGACTTGAACGTGACTGGAACCTGTAAAATTTGGTACTACAAGGATTGCTCTCAAGATTGGTTCAATCTGATGCAATCTAAAGCTCACAAGTTTCAAGGCTCTTGCTCTTTAACATCATGTGTCACGAAAAGACTACATCAGTTGTGAATGTTTAATTCTGAATCTAAAAAACACGAAAGCACTAAACTTAACCGGCATTACTTTGCTGAAACTAATCTGCGGCTCTCTTCCCTTCAAAATGGAACTTAAATCGAGCAATAATAATAATCATCATCACCACTCAGCTTGGAATTGAAAGCACCTGTTTCAAAGTCAAAGAGACGCAAAATCCTGATCTCCTTCTCCCCCCTAAGGCTTGGGCGCATCCGAGTCAGCTTGCGGCCTTGATGGTGCCCCAAAAATGCTTTCAAGAAAAGCAGGTTCCGCGCGATTCAAAAGCTGAGACATTTTGACTTGCTTCCCTTGGTGTCTTCGGACAGTTTGGGAAAGAATAGACATAGTTGACGAGGTCTGTCCAAAAACATAGTGGCTACGAACTTCACCACTTCCAAGGAACAACATGATCTGACCCCACGAATAATTGCCATCTTTTTTGCATTGTGTGAACTGGAACACCTCCATGCGATATCATCTTCGAACTACACTGTGCGCTGTTCCTGCAATAAATGAAAGAATACAAGCCTGGTACAATGGAGCATAAAACATGCATAAAACAGTTTTCTCTAGTGACAGAAAACCTTTGCAGGTGCTGCTTGATGCGCTTACATGTACAGAGCACGGTGGGAGATTCGGCAAACAGCGTCATCCCTTTGTATCAACACCAGAATCATTACAGCATCCCCTGATTGGCGGTTTTCAACTGCTGGGAACATACCGACAGTAATTTGGAGGAGGTTCTCCCGTGTTCGTTTGTGAATGGGAGTCAACAATTTTGAACACCACCAATTGGACCAATCTTAGTCATAGCCCTCAACGACCCCTTTTTGTAACACAAGTTTGCACAGTGATCCTGCCTCTCAGCATGCCGTGTGCGTTTCAGGGAACGAACCTGAGATATATCCATTTCAAAAACACACCATGTATCTTTTACAGGCACTGGGATTTCCAAACCTCATACATTGGAATTTTAGATTATGGGGCGTTTGATGACTTCAGTTTGAAAGAAAATGACGGTGTGGCACATCGCGGGACCAGGCAGTACAGAATATGATACAGCATCATAGAAGTTTATTCGCAGGAACGAGACCATGGGACTAACCCTATACGGCCTTGGATTTCAATTCACCACGAGAAATCTGTCGAGTTTGAAATCCAACTTCGAAATCTTGCCATGCATGACTGCCCTTTGAATTAAAGCAGTGACAAGCTCAGCAA